>CAIGRP010131507.1:0-32515 GCA_903798385.1 Fraxinus cuspidata
ATATATATATATAATTTTTTTTTGTTTTTTTTTTGCCTATAAATAATTTTTTAGTTAATTTATTTTTATTTACAAGTTAGTTTTGAAGAAAATATTTTGGTTGAAAATAATTTTTTTATAGAGAGTAAAATTAGAAAAGAATATGAGAAATCGTCAAAATCACAGATTTGGTGGATTGAGAGAACCGATTAAAATTACACTACACTGTTTTTGGTGATTTTAAATCATCCAAAATCGGTGCCCAAAAAATTAGCAAGTACCGATTTTTTCAACCCCTTATAAACGATGTCACTCAAAATCAGTCAAAATTGATAAAAAAGAACTCCCAAGCAGGCTCTTAATTTTCATCCAAAAACATCTCGAAATACCTTTGTTGTCATGGGTTGCGCGTGAACTTGTGCAGCGAGATTCTCTTGTTTTTAGCATGTGCGCACACTGTATTCTTCATGACAAATCACATGCAACACTTGACTTGGGCAAAATTTCCCTTTCTTGAACACTTCGACGCTCATCTTAGAAGTGCTTCCCAAGCGTACTTCCACTCACCTCCTTTGATCTTTTTGTCAAAGATTAGTCCAAAATTGTCATTTCTCCTACCATAAACAAAAATGATGAAAAATCAACATAATCTAGAGAAAATGTACCAACAAATGCACAAGATAAAATGTTGAGATAAGTGTGATAAATACTCGTATCAATTGGTTTTAACTTTATTTATGTCTCCTTGTAAGTAAGCTTACAAGCCGAATAAAAAATGCCCAGTACTCGTGAATTCGTACTCTATTCGTGCAATGCGGATAAAATGACATCAAACTGTGACTGTATTTGGAGGACGCGGAAATTGAATATAGGGCATGTGCTTAAATTTTTTAAGTGTAATTTGATATTTAGACATATTTGAATATATTATTTTCTCATTTATAAACTAGAAAATATTACGAGTTTTAACAATAATGTGAGGATTACTTTCAAAATAATTCACCCATTTTATTTCGATTCATAAAAAGTAATTAGATATAAAACTTAATTGTTCCAGTCAAAAAATGTAAGGAAAAAAAAAATATATATATATATAAGCCTTGTTTGGTCTGGATTAAAATTTGATTTTAATTCAAGTCAAAGTCAAACAATTAATATTAACCATATATTTCATAGGTCCAAAACTTTTAAACTACACATTTCAAAAACTTTTATCAAAATATCTAAAAATCTAATTTTAATTTCCACCAAACACCCTCATATATACAAGCAACAAATTAAAATTTATTAAAAAAATGTAAATATGAGTTGTAAGATTAGCCAAATATCTTCTCGTTTATCGGTAAACTGGTTTGCCCAATTAATTTGATATCCTCCTTAACGCCCATTGATGCGCAAAATCTGCAGGGCTACCTTTCTGTTTATTTTTCTTTTGGTGCCCACAATTGTGTGTGTTCCACTTACTTGTCTCCTTCACAAAAAAGCTTTCTAAAAACTTCTTGGGCCCTGAAAACAGTAGTCAGAGAATCCCAACAAAATTGAATATTTCAATAAAATTTCATTTCATTTTTATCATTTATTGTCCCGTACAGTTACTATTTTTTCACGCCATGGGTAATTAATTTTATGTATAAAGTCAATCACCTCTCTACACAAGACTGGTTCCTTTCATGTAACTCATTTTTAGTTAAACCACAGCCTAAAGCAACAAAGATGCCAAAGCTTATGCCCATTCAAGAAGGCGTTTAGAGAGAGAGTGAAAGGTAGATTTGTAGAGAGAGAGAAAGGGAAAGGTCATCAGTCATGTGCTTCTTCTGATGTAACAAGAACACGAGCTTGTAGCTGTTAACCTACCCCCACATCTTGTTTAATGTAGTAGCAGTGACATTTGTGTCACAGAAGAAAGAAAGAAAGGGAAGGGTTGTGTTTCCCGGTTTAGTTCTTGATTTTCTTGGGTTTGGAGTTGAAAATGGCTGTTCAAGCACAAAACTGGTTTGAGAATATGGGTTTTAACCCATTTGTCATGTGTGGTTCACAGGATTGGGTTATGGGGAATGATGATGGTTGTTTATATTTCCAAGAACAGAGGAAGAAGATTCATCAAGTTCTTGATTCTTGTGATAATCAATCTTCTCCATCTCCTTCTCTGCCTATGGAGTTTCTGCAATCTTTATCATCTGATCTTCAGAATCAACACCTGGAAATGGATTTGTTGCTTCAGTTAGAGGTAAGAACATACTTTTACAATAAAGAAATTTGAAATGAAAATATTCTTATTTCTTTAAGAAATAAAAGTTCTGCAACTGATGAGTTTTCTGTAAAATGTTTGAATATATGTATGCATATTTAGCTACAGCAATTTATTGAAACTATACTGTATATTATTGAACAATACCAACTGAATATTGATGATCTATACATTCATATTACGACAAGAAAAATGGGGTTTGTAGAAATTAAAGTCTGATATTCGATTGCAAGTTCCGGGGTTTTCTTGATTTTGATTATTTATTGACACTATGTTTCCATAGCGTGAAAGATGGAAAAATGTTTTTGAATACTGTGTTACCATACTAAGGGCTTGAAACCTTGATTTTAAAATTGCTGATTTTTGCTGGGACAGAATCAGAGATTGAGGAGGTCAGTTCTGCAAGAAGAAACAAGGCAACAAGCACTTGTACTTAATAAATATGAATCAAGAATTAGGTCTCTGATACTCCAAAAAGATGAAGAATTGGCTATGGCAAGAAACAAGACAATAGAACTCCTAGATTTTTTGAAAAAAGCGGAAATGGAGGCCAAAATCTGGAAGGAAAAGGCCATAGAAAATGAAGCCACCGTCTTTAACCTCAACAACAGGCTGAATCAAGTCAGAGAAAAAGACTATTTGATGTTCAATACTGGACTCCAAGATGCAGTTTCATTTTGTGGTTCTTCAAGCATAAAAAACAGTATTCAAGAGGGGAAAAAATCTGAAGATCAGAAGAAAAAGATGGCTTGTAAATTGTGCCAAGTTAAAAACTCCTGTGTAGTTTTCTTTCCTTGCAGGCACCTCTGCAGCTGCAAATCTTGTGAAACAGTTTTAGGTTTGTGTCCAGTCTGTGAATCTGTAAAAGAAGCAAGCCTAGAAGTTCTCTTTTTGTGAGAAATTCTTGGAAACAAAAGGCAGTTTCTTGGGGAGTACACTTTTCGATGGACTGTTTTGGTGATTTGACTGGTTAATCTATCTCGTTTTTTGCCATTTGGTCTGGTTCTTTTTTGGGTCGTTGTTATCATAAATTTTTTGTACTTACCAACATGACCCAAATCGATGAGCATCATTACTGATGACAGGATGAAGGGAATGGCAAAGAAAATCTAGCTTTTCCACGTAAGTGGTTCATTAGTTCTTTTCCTGATTTAGCTTGCCTGCCATTGATTTGATCTTTCAAAGGTGAAGAAATGCCAGCTCCTCACAAAGGTGGAAATTGTGCCATACCCTAAAGTCCGTTGGTCGCTCAAACTCGAATGATCGAACACTTCTTAACTTCTTGAGAAATAGAGATTGTGTTGTGGGATGACTTATCCCCACAATACTCGGGTCGTTATGCGTCTGGATATGGGAGCTTAGAATTCAATGGACAATTCAACATGAACATATATATTTTTTTAAGAAAATGATCAATATAAAATATTGAGTTAACTAGTTGTACGTTCTTTTTGTACAAGTTAGACATTCCTTGATATGTTCAAATCTTGAGCATTGATTTAAAAAGGTGTTAATCAAATTAATGGTCACGATTTAAAAAGGTGTTAATCGAACTTAAGCTACAAAATGAATGTAGCTTTGGAAAATATTTAAGCCTCTGGTTTGATACTAGAGGTTTCCTCCAAGCTCCAGCTATGCTGCTGCCTTAGCCTCCAGTCCACTGCTTCCACAGTCTACTGCTGCAAGTTCAAGAGTACTTGAATCTGCAACCTCTGCCAATTACCTAGGCGATTCACTGTAAAACGCCAAAATTAAATTATTCTCGTTAATTAGGGGCATCAGTAAATGTACGGTCATATGTTGCACTTTTATTTTTTTTTTTGTTATTTAGGTCATCGCCTGTCCCTATCCTACCCTCTTCTCTTTTGTACAGTAGTTTCCTTTGTGGTGTGTGCGAGCTATTGCTAATTAGGCTTAGGTTTTTGTTTGTGGCGTGTAACATGATTGATTTGTTTGTCCTTACAAGTTGTGTTTGACATTGGTTTCGTTTCATAGGACTTTTTAAAAGTTTATTTGAGGCTAAACTTCTATTTGAATTTTAGCCTCAATTTGATTCTCATTATTGTAGAATGAGAATGAAAAATAGAGTCGTTATTGGATCCCACACAAGAGATGGAAATTTAAAATTGATGACTTGATGTGATGGATAATGATCATATTTTTCATTTTTATGGATGAAAAATGAGAAACAAACGGAGGCTCATTATGTAAACTAAAATTTTTTAACCATACATTCTAATTATTTTTTTTAAGATCCATTTTTCAAGAAATAGGGCTCAAACAGAGCCTAATAAGTTGTTTTTTAACATGTCTATGTTTTTCTAAAGTACTTTGTCCTAATAGAAGATTTTTTTTTTTTTTAAATGGAATAATGTAATTTCATCGTAAATATATTTTGTAAGAAGTAGAAGACCTGTCAAGTGTTCCAATGATAAAGGTAGAGGATTAATAAATACCGGTATGAGAGAGACTGCATCTTGAGCATATACTTGAGATTAATGTAAATTATTCAAAATAGGTAATTTTTCTTACACTTGAGGTTCTTTATTGAGGTTTAGAGAGAAGTTATCATAGTTGGAAACAAATATGATGCTATCATTGTTTGCATAAAAAAAATCAGATTATGAACAATTGAATAATGACAACTAAACTAGGTAATATCGTCAACTATCTTATTTATCGTGTAAGATAAAGTAATTTCATTTGCAGGCTGAACTGTTCTTTTATTTATAGAAAAATATACTTCCTATTTAATGATTTAATTAACATGATGTGTAAAGTAATAAAATTTGAAAAAAGTATAAAAGATGTTAAAAATCGAAGTCAAAATCAACAATTAATTTTAATAACATATTATATGGACCCATGGTTACTAACCACTTTTCATCTCTCATTTCATGGGACCCGTCATTATTTTTATTTATTTTTTTAATCGAAATCATTATTTTCATCTTTTATTTTTTATTTGAAAAGCTTTGTATAAGTTTAAAGGTTAACATGAAATCTTATAAGTGTATTTTATACGATTATTTAAGTCCTTGAGATTACTTAAAAGGTGATTGATTAAGCTAAAATCTACTCACTTTATGTTGTATTTGACTTATATAGACCAATTTCCCAATTTGAAGGCGATTTAAGCAAAATGAAGTGATTTGGAGACCAAAAAAGATGCTGCTAGATGAAAGCTGGAAGGTATTGGACTCAATTGGACAAAATTGGGAGCTAATTAAAAATATTCATAAATTTTGGGATTAAAAAAGACACTTGGAGAAGATTAGGAACCAGAATGGAATGAATCGAACGTCGAAGGATTAAAATAGAAGAAATCAAAACTTGGAAGGAAATTCGGAATGAAATAAGGTGATTGGAAGTAACTATGAAGAGTTGCAATAAAGGATTAAACAACAGCTGAAGAAGCAAAATAAAGATCGGCATGCTGAGTATGTGAAGAAATTAGAGCACAAAGACCTTCACATGATAAATAATCTACCGTTGTAAAGAAAATGAAGTCCAGTGCAAAAACATATTGCAATACAAAGTTGTGAATCAAATATTATGCGTGTTTGAAATCAGGTCTATACAGCAAATTGCATTTGGCTCTAAGTGAGCGTGACATGGGTAAAATTAGAGGCCCACTGTAGGTTTTGCAGATTGATGCCACCCCTGGAAGGAATATTTGGTTTCCTTCTAAAAACGTAGGGTCTGTTTTATTTACCATTTTCAAATCGTTTTCTATTTTCGATTTTTCAAAACGGTGAAAACGTCTCTTTCCTATTTTTGAAAACGCGTTTCTGAAAACAAATTAAAAATTTACAAAGAAAACTCAAATTTGTCGTTCTGAGTGTTTTCAGTTATAATCAAGCTAAAATTTTCAAAATGCGTTTTAAGTGTTTTCAAAATAATTTTTCAAAAGAATAATTCCTTAAGTGTAGGAAATGTTGCCTGATTTTGTATAGAATTTTGAATTGGAAAAATCGTGTGCGTGTATCTGTGTTTTCCCTTCTCCATGTTTGAATTAAGTCCATCCATTTCAAATTTCTGTGTGTATGAAATTTCTTTGTACACATAGCATGATTCTTTTCAAAATGTCAAAAAGAACTCATTTTCAACAATCTCAAAATGAACACTCAAAATACAAAACCCAAAATAAATTCAAAACTCAAACCACAAAGAGAACAACCCTAATTTTTGATAGCTCGAGCTTTTTGAAACATTTTTGGGGTTTTTTTTCAAATATATATAACAACTCTCCTTGATATAGTAGAAGTGGGATAAGACATCTTGGAGAAAAATTACAAACACAAAAATTTGGGAGAAAATTGAGGTTTCCATTAATATATGAAAATTCAAGCTTGAAGATGTTCAACTTTTTGGAATTGAATATTGAAAAGATTAATCCAATCCTCTTGGAATTGGAGATTGAATATTGATACATCATTATAGACAAAGAGCAAGGACTTCGGTGTTATGTGATCTTATAGGGTTGGTGTTTGTTAAAGCACGAGCTGCTTATACTATAAGAAGGCGTGCTTATAGCAAATACCTCAAATTTATTGATATCTTTTTACCGTTAGAATATAAGTTTGTTTACCTTGAAATAAACCATATCAACTAATACCCTTGCTACATCTACTATTTTGCTATAAATCAGAATGAGTCGGAGAGTCCCCGATTACATAGTCGAAATTGTTGCATTGCGTTGTTTTAATAAAGAAAAAAAATAAAAAAATGACCTCCTCGAATAGGCTTATTTCCTTGAAAGCGTTTGTTGCTTCTTAACGCTTTTAAGTCCTCATCTGCATTCTTCCCCCATTTCTCTCTCCAATTATTTCTGTTTGTTTCCTCCAGTAAATCGCCGGAAAAGACTTCTCCTTCACAGATACGTCGTCGTCTGAAACTATGCAACACGGCGATCACACCTCCATCCCCTACTACCAGCAATACCCCCAAACCCACAACCCTAACGCAAACCCGATCGACGATTTAACTCGCTACCCACCACCGCCACCTTCTTATGCTTCCGCACCCCCCGTCACCCCCAACAGTTACGCCCCTCCTCCTTCATCCGCCGATTACTCCACCACTTCTTACCAGCATAATTCTTCATCCTATCCTCACTTTCCCCAAAATCCTGATACTCTTCCCACAGCGCCATCGTTTCAACAACCTCAACCCTCTTATTCTTTTCCCCAGTTAGAGGTCCATGGACACCAAACCCCGTCACCACAGAAACCGCAACAGCATACGTATTACTCATCTTATGATCAGCCTGCGGCCAATTATTCCCCAAACCCTAAACCTGTTGGACCCAATACACAATACCCTTCACCGTATAGCTCTCAGTTTAATCAATCTAATCCACCTGTTTATGAAAGTACTTATGACCATTCTGTGAAATACGATCACCCGGGTGGTTATTTTGATGGGAATTACGGTCGGGGCGGGTCTGAATCTGGTTCTGATTTGTATGGAAAACGACCTGAGAGTGGCTACGGTGGGTATGGGAAGAATGATGGGGGTTTTGGGAATAATGAAGGGGTTTATGCTTACAAAGGAAGCTCGGAGCCGTATGGGGCTCGGGGAACAGCTCCCAAGTCGCCGACTTGGTCAGGATTTGATGATTTCGGCAGGCCGATTGGGCATTCTTCTCCTTCAGGGAATGGGCGGTCAACAAATGCAGGGTTGAAGGTTGTGAAGGCGGTTCCGAAGGCGGATTCACAGCAGGATACGAATGGTGGGGTTCAGAAGTACAGAGTTAAGTTATTAGCAGAGAGTGCCGGCCAGAGCACCATGGACGTTCTTTGTCAGGTCTATTATGCAGAAATTTCCATTAACGTTCTGTTGCAATTGTATTTTTACCTTAGTTGTTTATATTCTATAATTGTCAACAAATATCCGTTGTACTATGTTCATAAATTGATATGGCTTTGAAATTTCTGAACTAGAGGAGGAATGCAGACTAGAGTTATTTTTAAATGTGCAAGTCATTATGAATGTGGTAACACTGTCATGTACAACGTGTTCTGTAGCAGAACTGTATTTTGCCACCGGAAAGTTCTCTGGCTGTTGCTTTGCCCATGTTTTGTCCTTTTTCCTCAATTATACTTCTTAAACTTCATTTGGCTTTTATCTCGACTTTACAATGTTTTGCCGTGTCTTCATTAATGTTGTTATAATGATATCATCAGTTTGTATCAATTGATATTCTCAAGCAATTCTTTTTCACTCGATTGTTGACTTATTTGTAGAGCCAAAAGGTTTCAATAAAATTAAATTCATTTAAAACTACTTGAATACCTGATGTTCTTCTGTTGCTAGGTTATGGTGTCATTGAATTATAATTTCTTTTTCGTGGTAGTATTTGATATCAGATATTAAAAACTGAAAAGCTATCGTATTTTTGGGTTTGGGCTTATAATGATGCAGGGTTTTTGTAACTGAGTAAATTCACAATACGATGCACATGAATAGAGACCCCATGCGTATCGTGTACAATTTTTGTGTTTGGTCATGATTTGTAAATGCTTTTTGTTGATTGTTCTGTGTTGGCCTTTTTACATTGTACAAATTAACTTTTTGTCCACTGTCATTCTTGGGAAGAATAACCGTAAAAGATACACGACAGTCACATGTTGGGAAAAAATGTTGATCCAGATATGTTAATATTAAATTTAAGCTAATAAGAGCATCTTCAAGAGAGTCTCTATTTTATAAAAAACGCCTTCTGTATAATAGGAAACATTTTTAAAATTTAGTGTGTAAATTTTTTTATGCACTCCAACAATGCTCTCTATTTTTTCCAAGAGATTCTTTATTTATAAAAACCATCTTATGTGTAATAGGGTGTATATTTAAATTTAGAGAGTAAATTTTTTTTTATACTCTAAATGTGCTCTCTATTTTGGCTCTTTATTTTTTTTTGAAGAAATATTTATTGATTTCTCTTCATCTTTTATTTCACATATTTTTTTTATATATCAATTGCCCATCAATTTAAATATGGTTTGAATAATTTAAAAAATAGAGTATTGAAATATGTAGCTTATTAAATGCAATTGTTATATAGTAAGAATAGAGAGTGTGTTTGTCTCTCCAAACTTGCTCTCTATTTTAAAAAGTTAGAATGGAGTGTATTAGAACTTATATTTAACCATTGACTCTCTAAAATAGATTGCATTTTGTGTTTAGAGAGTCTATTGGATATGCTGTAATTACCATTTGTTTGAAGCGTGTTGATGGTATATTCCAGTAGACATGTCATGGTCACACGACACACTCATGCATAAATCCACTTCAGTTATCGATAATATTTATACTCTGAGGATCGTGCTCACTTAGCTTGTTAATTCTCGGGATCTTCAGTTTTATTTTTCTCTTTCATATCTTTGGTCGAGTGATAATTTCATATATTATTCAGGTCAGTTGTTGGTTCTCCAAAGGAAGACTTGCATATATGTTGTGCTTGCGATGTTTCATAATGATTACATGCATCTTTTTGTCTTTATAAGGCAAAGAGGATATACTTTTATTTTACTTTGCAGGACTAACTGAGATCTTAACTTCATATTTTGTTGTGGAATCTTTTCCAGATTGGCTTGGATGGAATTCGTATGCTGGACCCAGCAACCAGTCGGATTCTGCGTATTTATCCTCTCGACACAATAACTAGATGTGAAGTATGCTTTTATTTATACCTTTTTTTTTTAGTGTGAGGGAATGGTTGGGACTTGGGTTGATGGTTTATATGCTAATGCTATGATAGCGACATGGATGGCTGTGGACATGCAGTCATAGAAACTTCAAGATTCGCAGGCTTTATTATGAAAATTATGATTTTGGTTTGAAGCGAGCTCAATTGCTGTCCCTAACATGTGTATTATCTGTCAACATCTAAACTTGAATTATTAAATAGAGTGGCGTCCTCCAATTGATTTTGTTTGCTAGATATTTGACTAAACTTTTGGGACGGGGATAATGCTTAGGGCAAGTGGAAAAGTTTATGGGAGTAGATGGGTCATATAGGAGAGGGCCGAGAGGCCATACATCATGTTCATTGCTCTCATGAATTGCTGGCATTGCTAAGAATTTATAGGATTCGGTTTTGTAATCCAAATTATATTAGGTTCTTTTGGTCTCTGCTCTTGCTCCTTTTTTGTTGTGTACCTTGGCTGAATGTTCACTGATGATTTTTTTTTAACTTTTTAGGCTTTTGATTCTTCAACATTTGCTTTTTGGTCAAAAAGTTCTGTGGACTTTGAACCAAGGCGTATCAGACTGCAGTCAAATAGTTATACCACCAACACCATTTTGGATACTGTTACAGCGGCAACTGTACAGGTCTGAAATTGATAGAAAATGACTCTCTTGATAGTGTAATAACATTTACAATTCTATGAAACTTCGTTGACTCTTCCACACATTTTTGTAGCCCTATACTCTCTTGCCTTCACACAGCCACTCTTCAGATTGTAAAATGTTTATGACTCGTTCTTTAAACTGCAGTTTAAGGAGATGGGTGGAAGAAGCCGTCCTTCTGAAACTCCTAAGATTGCTGAACAACCAACTGAGAAGAAGAAAGGCTTTGCAGACTGGATGAATAAAATAAAGCCAGTTAATGAGGAGAAAGATCACTGGGTAAGGTGGCGTTCTTTTATTTTGTTTGGTTGAGTGGGTGAAAATTTCATTAATACTTGTTTGCCTAGGTGTTACTGAATAATATTCATTTGTCATGTATGAGTTGTCCAAATATCTCTGAATTGTTGAATCACTTGAGAGGTGTTTGTATAAGTTTATAGTATTGATGAAATTGTATGGGCTTGAACATAAAATTACATGGCTCATCTCATATCCAGCTTGAGTTACGGGGAAAGTAAATTTTTTATTTGGCTTTTATGGTTGTAAGGTGCCTGTCTGGAAATCGTTTTAGAAGTGGCAAGTTTCCCTGTGGAAAATGAAAAAAAGATGGGGGTCAATCCTGTTGAGAAGATGTGAGATGATCAGTGCTTTACACTAAATTGCCGGTAGAATTATGCGATAGGTGGCTGTTGATGCTGTAGCTTTTCTACTTAAAAAGAGAACTTTGATATATTCTTGAACAAAGAAAGGAATTTATTAGATGAGGGTCTGATATGATATTGGATCGGGGGCTGCATCTTGAGTGGAGACAATAATTGTTTAAGAAAAGGCCCTTCGTCCCTGTTTCTACTGTCTAGCAGTAAAGTCAATGGAATGTGGAGAGCCTTACTAATGGGGATCCTAGAAGATATTATTATTGAAGATTTTACATATTTGATACATAATTAGGGTTTTTAGATTCTCTAGTATTTTAATATATTCTCTGTTATTTTGTTAGATGTTTCTTACATAAATTTGAGAGATTATCTAGTATTCTACTAGATATATCTTACCTAAATTAGACTAGTTGAAACCCTATATAAAGGGGCTTATGCTTTGTAATAAGACACAACTTTGATGGTAAAACAAATTGATATTACCCCCAAATTTCTATCTACTCTCACTCTTCTCTCTTTTCCCCCCACCTTTCTCTTCTTCCCTTCCATTTCCCCTTCTCCTATAACTGCTCTATACTTCTATTGCATCTTACGTTAACTTGGTGTCGGAGCAATTCATACTCTTTTGATCTATACCTTCTCAAATCCACCAATCGTTCTCATCCCATCCATATACATATTGTCACCTTCGACCATCCATCCAAGCCCTACAACCACCTTCCATACACAGCCCTTTTCACCCATCACCAAAATACAAAATAGAAATTAAAGAGCAGCAACATTTTTTCAAGTTCTTTAGTATTCGATCCTAGTTAGTTCAATAAAAAAAAAATCTGCTTTCAATTCTGCACTTGTTACTAGTTCCATATATATATATATATAATAAAAATATTTTTCTTGCCTTATTGCTGCTGTCTGCTGCTCGAAACACAGCTCACTTCATATATCCATTCACAACCCTCAAACCCCATAATATGTCCCAGAAGATATTATTATAGAAGACTTCCAATATGTGATACATAATTAGGATTTTAGATTCTCTAGTATTTTAATATATTCTCTAGGATTTTGTTAGATGTTTCTTACCTAAATTTGATAGACTCTCTAGTATTTTGTTAGATATATCTTACCTAAATTAGACTAATTGAAACCCTATATAATGGGGCTTATGCTTTGTAATAAGACACAAGTTTGATAATGAAATAACTTGTTTTCTCCCCCCATTTCTCTCTATTTTCTCCCTCTACTTCTCTCCCGTTTCCCCTTCTCTTATAATTGCTTCATAACATCCTAAGTCACTTACCTCTCCATGAATGCAGGGAAGTAATATTCCCCTAATTAAAAATTTAAAAAGAGATACCATGCTGCACCTCTTTCTTTCTTTATGCGTTTGCCTTTTTGTTCTTGCTTTTTATGATTGCAAAATTATTCATTAGCTATTATATCCATTAAACATGGTTTAAATCTGTGTCATTGTATTAAGAGTGCATTTTTTTATGCCTATGTCACTTTTAGGAGCACTAGTCTTTTAAGTTTTAGTTTGTCCAGGCTTTCATTCATTTCCTGTTTAACTTTAATAGGTTCCTGATGAAGCTGTTACAAAATGCACAGGCTGTGGGACAGATTTTAATGCTTTTGTGCGCAAGGCATGTCCCATCTTTCTAGTTTACATCTATGTCATCTTTATTCTGATATATATTACAGTTTGTATGATAATGACATTGGCCCCTTTTTTCAGCATCACTGCAGGAATTGTGGAGATATATTTTGTGACAAGTGCACTCAAGGCAGGACTGCTCTTACAGCTGATGACGATTCTCCAGTTGTTAGAGTTTGTGATAGATGCTTGGTATGTAGCAACGACTAATGTACTTCTCACTTGTCATTGTTTTCCATAGTTCTCTCAGAAGTCTTGCAGACTAATTTTGCATGCCATTTCTTTGTAGGCTGAAGTTTCTCGTAGGTTGAGCACTGCTAAAGATTCTTCTGTCAGTGGATCAAGTGCATTGCCAAGTCATGAGGATCTTGCCAAAAAGCTTCAGGTGACACTTAGTCTGAAGTTTCCTCCACGGCATTTATTGTGTTATTTGTCTGTCGCCATTTATTGATGATATATAAGCTTTGTTCCTCTCTCATAATATAATATGGTGCATGCTGTGACAACCTATGCTGACACATGCACTCGAACTCTGAGACTTTTTTTTTCTGTCTCCTTGTATCCGTTGTTATTTCTCTCTTAGAATGTCAAACTGTCAAATGTGTGGAACATTATCATGTAAATTAATTCCTTGTTGGTATTATAAGCTTTCAAATCGAAATATGTTTAGGCAGTTGAATAGTCTTCAAGTGTTGTGCGGTACTACATTGCATTCATAACATTCAAAAGTTCCATGATACTCGTGAACATGGGCAGAATAGCTCTGAATTCTGATTCTGAGATTTAGTGGTACTATGCATTAAGCATGACAACCACTCATTTGCATTATTTCTTTTTGGATCCTTGTAGTTTGAGATGCACATAATGCATACTCAAATCAGTATGTTTATTTTCAGTTTATTCAGTGTTGACCAAGCGGCATGTGATTTGAAATTTAAGTTTCACTTATGTTACAATATGCATTTTGAGTCGGAGCTTTTAATTCATCTTCTTTCCTAGTATTCCCATGTTCTATGTAGTGTTGTTCTTAGAATAGGTTGAAATGGGTTTGTCAAACCGTTGATATCTTTCGCTGGTTGTTACAGGAGGAGATGGAAAGAAACCGCAAGGCGTCATCAGGTAAATTTTAGTGCTGAACCATGTAATCTTATTCCAGTTTGTGGCTTTTACCTATTTATGGTGCATATGTTTGTGCTTTTGTTTCTAGAAAAGTTGGCTTGGCATTTTTTTGATCTTATAAGTACTTCGTTATTACCAAATCCAATCCAGTTTGTGCTTGTCTTAGGGTGTTTCTCTTTGAGCACTTGATCTTATATGTACTTGGTTTCTTCTGTCATTTATTTTTCATGTTTCTGGATTTGGAGTTTAGAGAGTGGGAGTTCGTTAGGTTTCCACCATTTGGCCAGATTTATCGACCTGCTTTTTAGCAGTTTTTGGCTCCTTCAGATGTTTAAATGACAATAATTGTTCCTACTGAAACAAAAGTTGGATGGCCTACCATTTATGGTGTTGTTCACTTTGTCATTTTTTTCATGGTTAATTATATAACATGGTTTCTGTTTCGACATATTTGCTTCTTGGAGATGACTTGGATTGGATAGTATTCTGTTCTACTTGTTATGGCTATGCCTTGATTTTTATATTGCAAATGGACAGCCGGTAATGCTATTTTTTCTGCATCAGGCTCCAGGTCGGATGGTTCTGGAAGGCGGATGAAAGAGGTTGCCTGCCCTACCTGTACAGTCCATTTGCAGGTTCAAATAATTCTGCTTGCATTTTTGTAAATTGTCGCGTTGCTTTCTTCAGAATTTCATCGTGTTGTACGAAATTGGTGCAGGTTCAAGTTCCCAGTTCAGGCTCCGAGACCATAGAGTGCGGTGTTTGCCAGCATCCTTTCCTTGTCAGTTCTCACTGATCCATATGGGATTGATTGTCACATTCCCCTTCGCAGTTGTTAGTCATTTTATTTCAATTGTTATCCTCTGGCTAATAATTTGGGTTTGCTTGCAATTGTCCTTTGGTTGATTTTTCTGAATAGACGTTGATGAGCTGGATTTGAATTAATTTTCTGTATTTTGGAAATCTTATGATTGCTTTAATATGTTATGCACTGAAGTTAATTGACATATAAGTGTAAATCAATGTTTATGTTAATGGGTTTTTTCTACCCGTGTACAACAATCTGGTACAACTAACATGGCACATGCTACATAGAATTGTACGACACTTGTTCGACAATTGTGAATAAAGATGTTCAAATTTTATTCATCACCCCTGTTCAGTGTATTGTTGTCCAATAACATAGTACATACTACATAGGTGTACATACTAAATAGGTTGAGTCCGTTCCCTTTTGGGGTGGCTTGACGTGGTCGGACAAATATGGCTCTGCATGGCACGACCCAATATCTTGATAGGTTGGACTGCCATACCCATGTTTATGCTGCTATACCGTGCCCTGGAGATTTGGCTGAAATATTATTTGATCTCTATCAGGAACTAAGAGTGCTGTAGTCTTTACTGTTCATTCATGTACAATTTTCTTGAATCCTGCACATGAATTCCTTCAACTGAAGATTACAGCATAACAAGCTTTTAATGCACACGGTTGTAAGCTAGCCGCTGGTCTAGTATTTTATTGTATTCTCCATTGATTTCATCTACGGTTGCTCAAATTACTACCACGTATGCTTCTGCCTATGTTGGGCTCGACCTAAACTTGATACATATGTATAGCCTTTGGTTGGTGTAGCTAAAAATCACATTTTTAGTATATTTTGATAAAAATTGATGAAATGTATGACTGAAAAGTTGTAAAGTTAATTGTTCACTCTTATTTAGATTTTTATGAACTTTTTAAGTTACACCAAAGGGGGCAGTGTATTTTATCGGAAAAGTCAATATTGTGGTTAGTTCGAGCTTGGATTTCTAACCAAAGCAATTAATATAGTTTGGCAACCTTTTATTGAAAGAGTAATACTATTCATAATAAAGAATAAATTACTAGCAATATTAAAATTATCACTTAATGTGGTAGTTTGGCAAAACAATTAATATAGTTTGGCAACCTTTCAATACACGTGACAGTTTGTTAATTGATGCGTTAGTGTGGTAGTTTTTATTGCTTCAGATGACAAACTGCCATGTATATGTCGCGTAGGACGTCTGTCGAATTTCTTGTTTCATCCAGATAATCAAAACCATTTTAATTGGCTCAATACAGAATTTCTTGCACAATGTTTTGTATGCATGCTAAATTTTGTTGAAAGCAAGTATTCGATATGCTCGATATTAACATCCATCATATTTGGATCCACAAATATGTATATGATGCCTGTTATGATAAATTAACATATCATATGATCAAATTACCAACCCAAAATTTCACTTTTATGTCGAAAATAGAAGCAATTTTGAGGTCTAGATAGCTAGCAAAAACTATCAAAGTAAAGGTCAAACAGAAGATGCCAACACAAACACGATTTACACATCCGACAGTAGAAAGTCAAGCACGACTCAACCTTGAAAGAAAAGAAGCAACTATCTTTGATGTTGCATACAAATTATTCAACTACCTTTTCGTTCCCCAGCTATGCGTGCCTCTGTTTGGACTGAACTAAATTTCATTATCGTCTTTATTTCAGCGGAAGAATTGGGAATTAAAGCTCTTCTGCCTCCGTACCTTGATCCATCAATGAAAGTCAGGATCTCGTTACAGGCGTAAATTTTGCATCCGGAGCTTCACGATATGATCCTCTAACAAATGATATCGAAGTACATTTCTGATTCAGTTTTTACTTATTAATTGTCCCAATCTTCTACTAATTTGTCAAACTTCTAGTGAAATGCAGTCGGTCCTTCCGTTATCGGATCAGTAAAAATTGTTCAAAGAGTGTTAGATAAATTAGTGCATAAATTATATTCCGTTAACAAAATATACGTGCATACAAATATGAATAGAAAACGACTTATTGAAACCATGATACGTGCATAATAATAGCCAAATCATGACTCACTCAAATGTAAAAATAAGAAGGAGATGAAATGAAGCAAGGTATGCGATTGCAAATCTCTTTAAAATGGAATTCGTTCCATGCACCGGTGCTAATTGGATCAAACGGACGTCCGTCTCTTAAGATACACCGCTTCTTCCAAAATTAATATAGCACACTATTAATTTTGTTGGGCGAGTCAACGCTTTAATGTACTCTTCTTGAATGAAAGATATCGAATAGTGAATATCGAACATGAAACTCAAAATAGTATGAGAATTATTTTGACATAATTTAGAGAAAGAAAAAAAATCAATTATAAGGAATTGATTTGGAGTAAAGAAAATGGAATTAGAAGGGTCATATTTATAGATTTTCACGTGCTTCTTGCTAACGGTCACATATTTTGGCAAAATTCATTTCAACCATTAGATTGCACCATTTCAGATTGATGATCTATATTGCACCTTATCAAAAAGTCGTGACGTTTCGTTAAGTATCTTTTGCACTTGAAGAGTCGCACCCAATCAATGTATTTATTGGAGACTTTTCCAATTTTGGAGTAAAACAAACGTCCAAAATCCTAAGAAAAAGTCTAGTCATAGTATTTACAGGAAGCAATCACATTGCTAATACATATTTTGGTACTCTGCGAAAATACGTTTACAATATTCCTTCATAAACTGATCTAATGGTCAGTTATGCTTCCAGCTTCGTACAGGTAAAATCTGGCGGCCTTAAACCTGCAATTCATGTTTAGTACACAGTATTGAACACACGACTACAATACTAATTTGCTTTTCGTGCATTATGTTTGAAGGACTTGTACAAATTGGGGTCACATAGAATTGGTGTTTTTTGGGGTTGCCACCACCGGGATGTCTGCCATCGCAAAGAACTTCGAAAGGAGGATTGACAAGAAAACGTGTCGTATCAAATGGTTCAATTATTCAACAAGAAATTATCTTCGGAGCTGAATTTGATCAATAGCAGACTCTTTGAGTCACTGATTATCTACATCAATACCTACTATAGTTTATCATATAATCTTGATTCGTAATTGTCATATACTTTTATATTGTCGAGGTTTGTCGCATAATTATGCAAAAAATGACAATTAGATCACACAAGTCAAGACATTAACTTTATTGAAGATCTAAGGGAGTAGTAGTTAAAAAGCTTTATCTTTGTCTCGATTGTCTAGTCTATCCGCCCCATGTTTCACCGTCACCCCCACTCCCGCCCACATAAAGTCTATCATAATTGTTGGCCCAGAAGTGATCACAAACAAAATGTTTAAAATTACAATAGAATACACCAAATATCAAAATCAAGAAGCCTTCAAATTATAGTTTTCACTTTCAATCTTTCGTCTAATCAAAATTCCATCGAGTAACCAGAGGTAATTAATAACCCTCACTCTATTTACATCAAGTAAATAATGCCAACACCCACTTTGGATCAAAAAATCATTGGGCTTGAACACTTAAGTCGCCTACAAGCTTACGACTCATCAGATCCTCAAGCAACACGTGAAGAATTTCTTCTGAGAACCCACCAATTCTGCTGAATTCAATGACTATTTGCCCTTCCACTTGAAGTACAGCTGCCAAAATTATAATTTTCCTTCGCTGCAAATAGTTTTTCTATGATATTATTATTTATTATTTATTAATATGTTACGTGTTAAAATATATTTTAGAATTGAATAAAAGATTTAAGGTGACACAATCAATTTTGACATTTCATGATTTCATAGGTCAACCTGTCATGTTTTACTGTGTCTTAAATAAATAAATATTAACTATCACAGTTAATACTAAAATAATTATGATAACATAATTAAATATTTAATTTTTATACTACTTTAGTTATGCTGCCAAACAGATTAAATCAATTTTATAAGTACTTTTTATTATTATTATTAATAATCAAACCGCCAACAACTTTTTAAGGGTCTTGCTATACGTGTACCAGTGTTGACACCCAGTGTACAACCCCGCCCTTCTTTTGTGAGGGGGTACACCGGGGTATCAATCCCGATTTACAAATAGCAAAACCCAATTTTTAATTAACAAATATATTTTGAAAAAGTTCGATAAAAAATCATACTCGCAACAGCCGCGTCAATGGACCCCAAGTCTATGAAGTAATATTACTTTTAAGAAATTTTTGACCTCATATATGTTTAGGTAACTATTTTGTTTGTTTGTTTATTTTTGAGCTAAAAAGTAATAATGTATTATTTAAACCATAATTTTCAAAATCGACCTAGTTCTCGACCTTGCCAAAGCACGTCATCATGGTTCAGTGTTTCAGTCGACGACTCATTATTGATTCCAACGTTCCTTCAAAATATATTTTTAATTAAAATATAAAAAATAAATATATTATAAGCTTAAACATTAAGAGCTTGTTTAGGATATATTTTTTCAAGTGAATTTTTTTTAAGAATGTGTGGTTAAGGAATACGAAGAAAATTATTGGTTTCAGTTCAATATTTACATAAAAACTTCTTTCTAATTTACTTCCATATAAAATTAACTTTTTTAATCTTAGCCAACCATGTAATTTATCTCAATTAAAAAGTTAAATATTACCTTATTGAACCGCCGTAGCCCCAAAATTTCCATATTGTTTCCCACGATTAATTCCACCAGTAGTTTTCCATATTTTCCTCCCCCTATAAATAGTGCGCCGCACCATGCAAATCTCTCATCGCTCTCGTTTTGCGTCTGCGAAGTCTTCACAAACACTAAATCAACAGCTCAAAGCAAAACAATGTCGAACGAGAGCAAGAAGATAACGCTGAAGAGCTCTGATGGGGAGGTTTTCGAGGTGGAGGAGGTGGTGGCGATGGAGTCTCAGACCATCAAATATATGATCGAGGACGACTGCGCCGGTAACGCCATCCCCGTTCCCAACGTTACCGGAAAGATCCTCTCCATTGTCATTGTATACTGTAAGAAGCATGCTGAAGCCGCCGCCGCCAAAGCCAACGACAACGTCGCCGAGATGCCAGAGAACGACCTCAAGGCTTTCGACTCCGAATTTGTCAAAGTCGATCAGGCCATACTCTTCGAGCTTATTATGGTATACGCTTTGATTTTTCCCTTGTTGATTCTGTTTTTGTAGGATTATGGTGGATTCGGTTGTGAATTGTGCGTCGCGGTATTACTAGGCTGAAATTGGTTTGATTATGTCTAGAATTGCTTTTATCATTGTTGTTGTTGCCATTGCTAGTGCTGTTTTGTGCTAATTTCGCAGAATTATGTGTTTATAATTCGTTTTTTAGGGTTTATAAATGGTTTCTGTTATGAATTGTGCGTCAGGGTTGTTAGATTGAGATTGGTTTCATAAAATCAGTAGTTACTCCTAATATAGCTGTTGCTGTTTATGCTAATTTTATAGAATTGCATAGATTTCGTTATAAATTGCGTGTCAGGGGTTTATTAAATGTTCCAAATATCTAGAAATATGGGTGGATTCGGTTATTCTGTAAGATTGAAATTGGTTTCACCATATTCGAATTGCTGTTATTCTTGTACTTGTTGCTATTGCTATTGCTGTTTATGCTAATTTCACCGAATTATGCTTAGATTTGGTTATGAACTGTGTATTAGTTGTTTTATTAGATTTTAATAATTTACGTTATATCTATTATATATGTTGTTAGTGCAATTGATCCTTGATGTTTTATTCTTAGCAAGATCAAGTGTTTACTTAAGTTGACTATTAATATGCTAGATGTAAAATTTTACAGATTATAGGTGCATTGTGTTTTATGAAATAGGGCTTTGAACCGTACGTTGTCGGGTCAATGTAATTGATTCATGGGTTAACAACAATTAGATAACAAGCTTGATGATGCTGAACTAATGTATATAGGCATATAAAGGAGTGGGGAATTTTCATTTGGGTTCTCATATGAGCCAAACATCTAGGGTAAAAAACACTATTTTGACACCGATCTTTGACTGTTGTTTCAAAACGGTGAACATCATTATGTTTTCAGTTAGTCACTGTACTTTGAATTTTTTTCCAATCGATCATACTCTTAGTTAACGTTAAATTAACTGAGGAGGTTGCTTGGTAAACGATGTTGCTCACGTGCATGATAGCTTTTAAATCATGTTTGCCTCTAAATTGCATGATAGCTTTTAAACTCGGGTTGATGTGGCCAATGGCTCAAGAGGCTCCACGTAAACAATGTTGTTTGCTACACGAGAATATTGGTTAATGTAACTAACAGGATTACCAATTAGAAATCATTTTTCAAGTATAGTCACTAATCGTAAACAAATAGAAGTACAGCTACAGGTAACATGATCAATGTTTTTACCCGTATAATGTTGTTGGCTCCCTTCAAGTACTGTTGAACTCTGTTTAGTTAGTTTGTTCCATCGTATTTCTCCCGACTGTGCCTCTCACGGCATTCACTAATCCTTTTCACCATCTGATTTTTCAGGCTGCTAACTATCTGAATATCAAGAGTCTTCTGGATCTTACTTGCGGAACTGTTGCAGACATGATTAAGGGGAAAAAACCAGATGAGATTCGAAAGATATTCAACATAATAAATGACTTCACTCCTGAAGAAGAAGAAGAGATCCGAAGAGAGAACCAATGGGCTTTTGAGTAGAAATATTTCAGTATTATTATTATTTTTTTAAAGCTGTTTCTATGTCAGTATTAAATTTCACTTCCTTTTGCAGAAACTGAAACTTTTTAGTCGAATATAGACGCTTATATTTTGTGCCTATTCTGTTATAAATTTCGGATATGAAAAGGAGAATGAGAAAGTTAGCAAGTACTGGAGACTTTGTAAGATTATAAATTGAAATGCTGATAAAATGCGATAATTGAAATAATTACATAAAAAAGATTGGAAAGGTTTCGGGAAATTCGGGACGGGGCCATGTTTTCCATTTTCCATCCTCTTTACATTTGGGGCGTGAATTTTCTGCTGCATTTGGGTGGGACTATGCGGACCAGGGGTGCGAGGTTTTATCATTCCTAGTCAAGCATTTGATAGTAAAATAATGCGGTTTGAGGTTTTGAAACAACAACAACAACAACAACAATAATAATGTGGTTAAAAGTGCTTGTGATCTTCATTTCTCTGTATCCAATGTGCTAATCATTTTGCTGCATGTTCTATAACTTCAATCACAAGTACATACTCTATTCAATTTTATTTAGTACAGGTTTTTCTAATAAATCTGGAAATCATTTTACTGCCTATTGTTTGATAGTGCTACAACAAACGGACTTCGAACTTTATACTTTCCATTGGTCCATGTAATTGAGCCAAACATGTCCTCTTTGGCAGAAGATGTTAGCCTGAAAGTCACTTGATAAGTTACCTTCTTACTGTCCTCTGTGAATTGCAATTTATTTGGTTCCACTTCAACTCCAACTCCACTAGGTGCATCTACGAGGGCAGTGTAAACTGATTCATCTTGGTCAACGTTAGTTACGGTTCTGATCACCTTCTTGCTTTCATTTTCTTTCAATTTTGATATGGAAATTGATGGGTAGTTCATGTTGGAGATGGAATCAGAATCTGATTCGGTGGGGCATGAAAAATTAGCTGGAAGAGACGACGCGATCTGGTTTATCTTGGTTATGTTATAGCCAGTATAGCAGAGGTATTGCAAGTAGTCGGTGATTTCTGTCTCATAAACTAACCCTGGCTGCAATGGCCCAGGCGTTCTTACTTCCCCTGCACCTATATCATAAGGTGTAGCTTTTGATCCGGAATTTGTAGTTATTGGTGCCTCTAAATTGTTTGTCTGAATTGCTGCAGGTAAACAAATGGATCAAGTTAAGGTTAGTATGCTTGGTAAAATAAGTAACTTAATAGTAAGTTTGACTTAATTTTAAGCACAACCAAACATGCAGTGCTACTACTCAGACAAACTGTTTGAAGTTTTTAACCTGATGTCATGATAGCTGATTTGATTGCAGAGGGATTCCATGAGGGGTGTAGTGATTTTACTGTTGCTGCTACCCCAGAAACATGGGGGCACGCCATGGATGTACCGGAGAGTACATAGTAGAGCGGTGGTCCCTTGCCGGAGACAACCACTTTGGTATCATTTCCGGGCCATGCTGCAACAATGCTTACTCCTGGTGCTGCTATATCTGGCTACAAAGTCGTCAACCGTATATGAATTCAGCCTTCATTCAGGCGCTAAGCAAGTTCTTGTTCTTCCTTTTAACATATCAAGAATGCACATTAGATTAAAAGTCTTTACCTTGAGAAGGTTTTGAGTGCTGAATGAAGGACCTCTTGAAGAGAAATAGGGAACAACAGGAGCTGGCTTGTACTTTGTTACCACCACTGTTGGTAAAATTGTCGCCACAGGATTTCTTTTGAATGATCAAAACTTTTGTGAGCTTTTGATTAAATTCAACACTCTTAAAAGCATACAATTGATGCAGTACTTTTACCTGGTCGAGTTGATATAAGAGATAATCTGGGCTCCATCTTCTTCAGTGACAACAGCCACAGGAGAAGATCCAAAACTTGATGCCACGGCTCTCTCATTATCGTTGATCAATAGCATCCCAATCGCGCCTTGTTTTTTCAACGATTCAAACTTAAATTCTGCTGAATATTCGTTGTCCTTGCTTTCACATAGAATAACCTTCCCCTTAACTTGGTCATCTTGAAATGAGCCCGGGTTGCAATTTCTGAAACAAAACTCAACCAGTCCACAATCAGCTAAGATTACTGCATAGAGATGATGAAACGGAAATCTCTCTCTGTTTATTTTTGTACCTTGCCTTGCTATCATCAAGAGTGTGGATTGGTTTTGCTGAGCTGCCATATATTAGGGGGTACACTGGAGATTTCTGGATATCAGCAAAATTAATGCCTCCACCCTAAGGTCCACAAGTGAAAAATGCTAAGATTCAAATGTCATTAAGGGGTAAGGACGACTTAGGTGGTTAGGACATGTTTAGGGGAGACTAGATCCATGTTAATAAGAGTGATGCAATTTCAGTAAATCATGTAAAAATAGGAAGGTGAAGAGCTAAGCAAACATGGCATTGGTTCAATACATCTAGCAATGAATTGAACGGGTTGCCAAACATATTCAAGTAGTTGACTCTAAATTTATTGGCATCATAGTTAAGTTTGTTGGTGTTGTATACGTTTCAAAATGAAGCCATCAATTACCTTAATGACCTTGTTTCCACCTAACACGACATCGGACTCGAAATCCCGGTCAATTGTAGTGGCAGCAACAGTTAGAATCCAAGGAGCAATATTCACAGCTGTTCTAGAATCAGGGCCATCATTCCCAGCAGAGCACACCACAATGATGCCCTTCTCTACTGCATGAAATGCTCCAATGGCAATAGGATCTACTGAAAATTCTTGTTTCAACGCAGCTGATGCACCGAGTGACATTGATAACACATCAATACCGTCAGCAATGGCATCATCAACTGCTTTTAAGATGTCCGAGCCGAGGCATCCACCCGGGGTACAAACACGGTACATAGCGATTCTTGATCCTGGTGAGCCACCCTTTGCAGTCCCTTCGGCTAGGCCATAATATGATGCCCCTTTAACTGGGATGCCTGCCGCAGTAGATGCAACATGAGTACCGTGACCATTCTTGTCTCTAGGTGAGCCAGATGCTCCTGTGTTGCTGGATCCAGTTTCATCATAATACCTTGCTCCAATTAGTTTCCTGGTGCAAAAAAAAATGAAAAAAAAAATAAAGAATAACAAAATCTTTAGACATTTCATCATCTAGTTTGTATGCAAAGAGGCAGTTATGATAGGGCAAGTTAAAAGAGGAGGGGAGGGAGGGATAGAACCCAAATTTCTAACATGACCTGTTGTTGGTGGTGAGATCTAATTGTTTTATTTCTTACAAGAAAGGAGAGGAATGGCGAAGAAGGATTAATGTATCCGACTCCAAATTTATGGCGAATACGGCTTAGATTGTTATTTTTCTTAACATTTTAGCACCTGGAACCCCTGCATGGCTTGGTTTTAGTATTTTACGGAGAGTTTGTTGGCAGAAATAATGGTGCCTGTGAGCCGTGGCCAGAGCTATAATGGCTAATGAAATTACTTGGTGGATAAGTTCCGCCCTGATAAAAGAAATGAGATCACTGCTTATGGATTCGTCAAGTATGATTATGATGTAGAAAATTCATGTATACAGAAAAAAGGTTAATTTTCTGCTGATTATGAAGTTATTTGCAAAGAAGAAGAAAAATTTGATTTATGTTTGAAACTTCTACCTGTTGCAGTTCAAGGAAGTGAAATCATGGCCTTCCATACATGTGCCTTTCCACCGTGATGGAATTGGACCCATATCCTTAGCACTGAAACTCTCAGATTCAGGCCAAATTCCTGAAGTAAGATTTTGAAGTGTTACAGTCCTCAAATCACTTGGAGAGTGCACAACAATTCATTGAAAATATTCAATTTTAAGCACTATATTAAAAACAAGATAAAAATTTAGTTTCACCTGTATCCAAGATGCCAATAATAGTGTCTGTTCCACTTGAAACTGAACCCGAAGTCAATCTAGGCTTGGAATCAACCTCTACAGCAGTTTGGAAACTCAAGAAATCCCAAGAATGCGTTGTGTGAAGTTGTAAAACTGGATCGGGAAAAACAGACACAACTCCGGGTCTTTGAGCTATTGATTTAGCCTCATCCTCCGTTAAATAAGCGGCGAACCCTGTGAAACCATTGCTGTAGCTGTGTATCACTGCATTCTTCTTCCTGCAGGAATTCACAATCCAATAAATCAAATATTAGGAAAATAATATGATATGTATGCAAGAGAAGTGCATGTTTCATGCATGGGACAATATTTGTCTTAGTTTTTCCATCAGAGTTCCTAGATTAGGTACAGACCCGTCACCGTCCTTATATAGGCATCATAGTATTAGGACAGTATTCGTAAGCAATATCGAACTGAAGTAAAGCAAGCATTATAAGATTTTAAGATTGTTAAAAACAAAATCTTGTCGATTTCAGGACCACAGAATAGAGCTGAGCTGCTAGTTGTGTTGCAACGTCAATTTCCTTAAAATGCTATATTCACATTCGTTTGTGATGCATAAAATAGTAACCTTTTCATCAAGGAGCTGAGAAGCTGTTCCTGATCATTTCTTGGATTACCCTTTGATGAAACTGAGGCTCCCATGTACACAATATAAATTCCATTACTTTGTAGTTGAGCCGACTCAGTTTCTCTTAGAAACAAGACAAGAAAAGTAGACAAGTTAAAGAAAATAAAAATCCCTTTCATGATTCTGTCTGATTCCTATAGAGACAAGGAGCTTAATCCACAGCCTTGTTCTGAAGCTTCTTATATAGAGTGGACCGTTAGTGAAAAAAAATTGGTCAAGTTAGGTCTGAAAGTAAGCAATAAAACATCGGTGGTGTAATCCTACGTTAATGGATTCATGCGTGTGTCCACTGTATGTAGATGATTTGACTATCAGGTGCGTTATTGCTTGATGGGTCATGACCGTCATTGATGGTGGTGGGTTGTCTATGATGCGCACACACTTCTATTAAAGTAACGTATCTGTATCCATACACTCCTCGAACATTCAAAGACATGTATCCAACAAGTCATGTGACATTGCCGTAATTTTTCTATATAATTTTAATTTATCGACAGTTGAGAGATACTCATCGGTTGTGTCCATCCCGTGTTGTGTTGTGTCCATGTCCCTTGTTCCGTCTTCGTGCAACTTATTGGTGGTGGTGGTGGCGGCCACAGACTTTTTAGTTTTTTGTTGCCTTTGGATTCTTGAATATATTGAAAGTGTTTGATAAATGATGTACTCATTGTATAGGCAAGGAATTAACTGAATAGTCCATGCCATTTAAGTGGCATGTGGGAAGTTTTCCAACTTGAAAGGACACGTCTTTGAGTGTTTTCCATGTGATGCATTTGAGTGTTTCAGCTTTTCTTGAGGAGGGGTCTGTGGGGGTCTCTCACTTTAGTCTTTAAGCTCTTTTGACTCTTAAAACAGATGCATTGCATAATATGAGGATGGCCATCCGGCGTGACCCTATTACCAAAATCACTCTCCAGTATTTCTAGATATTTTTTCTTGTCATGTTTATTTCAAGATTTGGAGTTCTAAACTATAGTCCTACTCATACCTCTCATAACATTCATTATCTTCACATATCTAGTTCTATTCATATTTTCTCTCAACAAATAATCACATCTTCTCGTGCCCATCAAGTAATAACTTATCCATCTATACTCCTCGATCCAAAAATCAAGAAAGATCACATGCTCGAATAAGACTAACTCTTCTACTATGTCGAGGTCTTGTCTTATGTCAATACAACTAGATTTTTTGTACATCATCTTCGTTCAGTACTATTGAAAATTTATCTTGTGTCTATGTGACTAAGCCCTTGTTTGCAAACAATAAAATGAGTTCTTTTTTGGGAAAAATGAGTTTTGAAATAGTGATTCAGTGGAGAATGTATGGTTAAAAAGTAGTAAAAAGTTTTAGATTTACGTATAGAATATTTTATTGTTAGAATGTTTGATTGAAAATAAGTTTGACAAAAAATATTGTTTTATTTTAATAGTTGTAAAATAGGGGCAAAGTCGAAACTTAACTCTAATAGTGCTTTATGCTCCATCAAGAAGATTTACTTTTTGACATGATTTAGTGCAATTATCTAATAATATATTCATGTCTAAAACGGCGCATGTAACACAACGTGCATTTCCTCGTAGCGTGGAATGATTGAAATTTACAATGGAATCAAAATCAATTTTCCATGACGACAAAAATAAGGAATCAAAATTCCATCTATAAGATTGGACCCGTTATGCACCCAATATCAAAGAAATGGTGCGCCACTAAATTTATCTATTACTAGATGGGTGGTTAAGATTTTCCACATTCTGAATGCCCACTTTGAACCATTTTTCTTAAACTTTATGTTATCAAAATATTACTTTTGGATGATCTATATGTGAAATCAAACCTTAATGGTAATGGACATATTAAATTCTGTAGGTAAATCAAACCAATTTATGAGAAAGAATGCAATTAGATCATGTTGGATGCAAGTAAAACTTCATACATGCTAATTGCTTGCATATCCATATCAACAATAGTCGAACCATCACCACATAGACAGACGGTTCAGAATTTGAAAAGGCACTCCAAAACTTGGGGCTAGCACGCTCGTGTAACTCCGTGGTGCCAAAAACTTGAGTATGCAAAATTAATCAAGAAACGCAAGACATAAATTAAACTACTAGTCTCGAATTAAAACAAATAACAAATATGGTTCATCTTCATCTAACACAAAAAGAAATATAGCCTAGCATATTAATATATAAATTACAAGAATAATAATAGAAAAATATCACCCGGATCATGAAATAAATCAAAAGAAGTTGATCTTCAAACCCAAAATTGAATTTTTCAAAATCTTGATGTAATTGACTTTCAATTTCTTACTATGGCTATCTCCCAAAATATAGTAATTGACTTCTTGTTATTGATAAATTTAATGGAACTATGGTGTATGAAGATGCAAGAGAGAGTCCTCTCAATGTGTAGCCCTCGTCATCTACTTATAAAAACTAGAAAATAGGTCAAAATCTCGTTCAATTTGGTTTTCAAAAGAGTTTGAATCGCGAAAGAAAATTAAAGATTCGTCTGTGAAAAGGGTTTGTGCGCGCGCACCGGTATAGCTATCGCGCGCGTGCCATGAATTGCTTGCGCGCACTCAGGTTTGTCTCTGAACAACTTTCGGTATTTTGGTCATAACTTTCTCTACAAGTATCCGATTGAGTTGATTAAAAATGAGTTGGAAATGTAATTGAAAGGGATATAATTCCTCTAAACTTACAATATTTCCAATTCGCGCATTTTCTATCCGCAAAATGAGTCTCAAGTTGAGGCTAAAAATTCGTAGCATAACTTTTTCGACTGGATATTGATTTATGAAAATACTTCCATTATATTTCACCCCTTTGACCTCCAATTGCATCCAATTGATCATATATGATCTTCAATTATTGTTTTGTGGTCTGAATCATCGTATGTTTACACTTTGGTCCCCAAACTTTGGATGTCCTTCGTTTTCGCACGTTTTTCGTTCATTTCTTCCAAATCCACCAATGTGTATTGAGTTCAAACTAAAAAACATAATTAACACAAAATTATGATATAACTCATCCAATTCACTAACAAATGCTCTGATTTAATGGCCTAGATAAGTGTACAAAATATACTTATNAAATTTTGGATTTCCTTCGTTTTCGCACATTTCTGATCTTTTTTTTTTTTTTTTTCAAATCTACCAATTTGCATTGAGTTCAACCTAACAATCATAATTAACATAAGTTTAAGCTATAACTCATTAAATCACTAACAAATACTCCAATTTAATGGCTTAGATAGATTGTACACTTATCACCAACTGTTAACAGCTGGCCATAATAGCTGGCTGTTGCGGTGTACCGTTAACATCAACAGCCGACTGTTCGACGACCATGATATGCAGATGCATTTTTTTTCTTGTTTATGTTTAAAAAATTATTGATCTGTTAAAATTTTTTATCTACATGTTAATTTATGTCGAAATAAGATTTATCGATTAAAAATGTATATTAATTTATCGAACAAGAAATTAAATATACTTTACTTACCGATTCGAAATGATAGACGTAAAAACAAAATATTTCTTGTTCAGCGTTTGATTAATTTTTGAGATTTTGAGGTTGAAGCAAATAAAAATAAGAGAGTTTTTAATTGTGTTGGAATAAACAGATAAGAAAAGTTAGCTGATTTTGAAATTTTAGATGAAGTATTTGATTTTTACTTGTTAACTTAAAAGGTAGTATTGTCTTTTAGTTAAAATGGTTTTTTGTAATTGTATTATTTATTTAAGGACATTTTCGTCTTTTTGTAATTGTGAAAATATATCATTGTTGAAAAATCAAAGTGACAATATGAGGAAAATACGGGGGTTTGACCATGCCATTTTTAAAAGTACCTCTCTCACTTTAGTCTTTAAGCTCTTCTGACTCTTAAACAGATGCATTGCATAATATGAGGATGGCTTCTCGACGTGACCCTTTAACAAAAATAAAAATAAAATCACTCTACAGTATTTCTGGATATTTCTTCTTGTCATGTTTATTTCAAGATTTAGAGTTCTAAACTATAGTCCTACTCATACCTCTCATAACATTCATTATCTTTCGCATATCTAGTCTTTATAGATTTCTATTCATATTTTCTCACGACAAATAATCACGTCTTTTCATGCCCATCAAGTAATAACTTACCCATCTATACTCCTCGATTCAAGAATCAAGAAAGATCACATGCTCGATTAAGACTAACTCTTCTACGATGCCAAGGTCTTGTCTTATGTTAGCACAACTAGATTTTTTGTACATTATCTTCGTTTAGTACGAAAATTTATCTTGTGTCTATGCAACTAAGCTCTTGTTTGCAAACCACAAAATTAATTTTGAAATTTTGATTTAGTGGAGAATGTATAGTTAAAAGTAGTAAAAAATTTTGGATTTACGTATGGAATATTTTATTGGAAAAATGTTTGATTGAAAATAAGTTTGACTAAAAAAAAAAGAGTTTTATTTAAATAGTGTAAAATAGGGGCAAAGTCGAAACTTAACTCTAATAGTGCTTCATGCTCCATCAAGTAGATTAACTTTTTGACATGATTTAGTGCAATTATCTAATAATATATTCATGTCTAAAAGACTAAAACGGCGCATTTAACAAACGTGCATTTCCTCGTAGCGTGGAATGATTGAAATTTACAGTGGAATCAAAGTCAATTTCCATGGCGACAAAAATAAGGAATCAAAATTCCGTCTATAAGACTGGACCCGTTATGCACCCAATATCAAAGAAATGGTGCGCCACTAATTTTATCTATTACTACATGGGTTGGTTAAGATTTTCCACATTCTGATTGCCCACTTTGAACCATTTTTCTTAAACTTTATGTTATCAAAATATTACTTTTGGATGATCTATATGTGAAATCAAACCTTAATGGTAATGGACATTTTTAAATTCTGCAGGTAAATCAAACCAATTTATGAGAAAGAATGTAATTAGATCATGATGGATGCAGGTAAAACTTCATACATGCTAATTGCTTGCATATCCTTATCAACAATAGTCGAACCATCACCACATAGATAGACGGTTCAGAATTTGAAAAGGCACTCCAAAACCCGGAGGATATCGTCTTGAACTCCAACTTACCAATGAGCAGGTGTGTCACCTTATAGAAGTGAGCGTAATGACCCAACTAGAGCGACTGTTTACCAAAAATACATAATAAAGACGTTTATCTTACCTCCCGATGCAGGTGTTTCTCGTAGATCCAAGTTTGAATTCGGCAGGAATTCAAGGTTCCTAGGACTTCTTGCTAAGAATTTTAAGGTCTTAATATAACGGAAATTGCTAAAGCTATCGACAATTAAACAGTGAATCTCTTTAGCCACCGTTTGATGGGGAGATTAAAATTAGATTTTTAGTTGATTTTGATAAAAATTAATAAAATATATTGTTGAAAATTTGTGTCTCATGAAATATGTGATTTTGTTAACTTTGACTAAACATGGACTTTAACAAAAATGCTTCTTGTAGATATGTCTCAACTCTCAAATCTTGACTGAGGTACAAACCAGGTTAAGACAGTAGGAGATGCATTATTGTTTGTACTTTACAAGTTACAGTTCAATAGCAGATTGTTTCAAACATCTCAATCGCAAGACCATTGTTGGTCCGAAAACCGTTCATAATAACCCAATTTAAACCCAAAAACGTTGCAAGATAACAATCACAAAAGCCCTATTTGACAACCAATATTTGGGGAAAAACATGTTTTGAATAGTGGTTTTTTAAAATAACGTATGGTTAAAAAGTTGGGAAATATTTTAGGTTTACGTACAAAATATTTTATTGTGAGAATGTGTGATTGAAAATGAGTATAAAGAGAAAGAGTTTTTAAATAACAGTTGTCAAACAAGAGAGGATTTTTTTCGCTACTAAGGACCCGAATGTTTAGCATTCGACCTAATAACTCGTTGAGCATCTACAAGTAGATATAACTCTAGATCCACTAGAATCAACCAAGAATCGTTACAAAATGTATGAATAAATCTCTAGAAGTTTCCTCTTGCCTCTCTATTATTACAACAGAATATACTTCTCATAATCTCTCAGATTGCACACTAAACACGACTAAGAAAATCTCACTAAAAGATTATATAGATTGAACACGAAGAAGAATAGTATGGAACTTAGAGAGAAACCGTAATTCACTCAGAATATCAATCAAGTCAAGACAATAAAGACGTGTAAAGTTAAATATCAAAACCAATAATCACACAGATCCAACAGCTGTGAGATGGCCACGCGTATGACCAGATCACAACAATTAGTGAGACAGAATCACATTTCCACGAAACACGACTTGTCAAGAAAATTAACTTTTAAGAAAAAATTGCAAGCCAAAAAAATATTTTCAAGAAAGAAAGCAAGTCTAATGAAACAAAATGCTTTATTCGTGATTTCTATGTGATTATACAAATATTTTGGC
>CAIGRP010131514.1:0-34881 GCA_903798385.1 Fraxinus cuspidata
GTAATTTTTTAAAAAAAACTTAAGACTATAGTTGAAATTGTTTATTTCAACTTTTTCTCTTTGTTTTATTTGAATATGAGGGTAAAATAGTCTTTTATTGGAAAAATGGATTAAAAAGACCTTTTGCGCAATGAAAGATGGAAGGTAGGGGTGAAAATGTTAAAAAATGAAAGGTAGGGACGTTTTGCACAATGACATTGAACCATTGGGGCTCAAAGAACAGCTAATTAAACCCACTTTCTGACGTGAAGAAGTATGACCCAAAATAGGGTCCAAAACCCAACCATTTTTGAAACAGAGCTATTTTAACGAGGTGGGAGGAACAGAATTGAATCTGTAGAGAGAGGTGGGCTTTTGAGGCTTGGTGGAGAGAGAAATGGAAGGGGAGAGTGCAATTGCCGTACATTAGACGAGTGGTATTATTAAGGGCTTTATTTTTTGTTTTAATATTTAAAAGTTAAGAGTGGAAATAGAGATATGATCAATTTGCCCTTCACTTAAAAGATCAAAACGAGGGATTTTTTTTCGGTCAACTAACGAATGGATGGTCGAACGGATTTCATCTACGTGTCCTCCATCTGCAATGGTAAGTAAATGTTCGGGATATCAGCTGTCAAAATGAAATGTTTGGGTAATATCTGTTTAGTTTTGAAAGTTTAGGGACCGCAGCAGCTAGTCTCCCTATTTTAAATGAATAAAATTTCATTTTAACTTTATTGAACAATCTGGCAGTGACAATAGTGTAATAAAAGCGGTTGCCCATCACAACTACTAATGAATACAGTGATGGGTTCCACTGTGTTTAAAACAAAAAGAGAAAAATTACCCATCCATCCACCCCATGTGTGAGAGGTTGTCAACCACCTCTCCTCATTGTACAAGCAGAATGGTTGACTAATGAATAGTATTTATCATTTATCTTGAATTCAATTTTTGGGATGCGCATGAATTACCTAAATATTATGTAAAATTATAGAAAACAGTTATAGTTCACAAAACAATTCTTGTGATGCACATGAATGACCTAAATGTCATATAAGATTATAGATAATGAAAAAACTACAATAATGGCAAAAGTTAGATTCACCAATTTCGAAAGATATGAAAATAAACCCAATAATGAAATTTAATTCTAGAGTAACTAGATTTATGTAACATCATTAAAATCCACAAGATTATGAGGATTTGAAAAAAAAAATAAAAAATCGATGAATTAAACATTTAGATTTCAACATCAAATCCTATTTAAGCTCATTGAATTTGTCAAATTATTTATTATCATAAACCATGGTCTAGTGACATATCGAGCAAGCAAATAGATGGCAAATATCAATACTTCTTCATTTCTTGTTACTTTTCTTGTGGCCATTGTTCTTTGCTCTTGTACTCGAGACGTCAAGGTGGATGACCCAAAAAAAGTATGCCACATTTCTGCACTAACAAATTATCATTTAATATATAACCGTATTATAATTATTGATTTGTTAGTTACTTAAGCACGCAGACAATTTACACACACATAAATGATAAATATGTATGTATATGCTTATATGGTTTCGTTTGAATTAATGTCTGTACATGTAGGTGAATGTTTGGTGTGTGGCAAAATCAACTGTAACGGATGCCCAAATGCAAGAATTCTTGGCTACTACTTGCTTTTTTATGGATTGTGGACCAATCAATCCAGGTGGTGATTGTTTTGAGCCAACCACCATAAGAAGTCACGCATCGTATATTCTTGATCTATACTACACAAAAAATATTTTATGCAATTATAAAATCGGTACTCCAGTATACAAGGATCCCTGTAAGTTCTCTCTCTATGTTGGCATGCTTTTGTGTGGTGTCTATTTTAACAATCTCACGCGTATTATTTAAATATCATCTTCAACATCTACCCATTTAACTTTTGGTATCGTCTTTCATAATTTTGTTGGTGCAGCTTATGGGCGCTGCCTATATCCATATCTGGTATTCAATGCAAGCACAATGCCAGAGCTAACATTAAAATAATTAGAGAAAAGTATCTCTTGTATTTTGGTGGGTCTTCGAGACCCTTTCGATGACCTATGTTGTGTTATCAATCTATCTAATCTAATCGACTGCGTAAAGCACGGGATAGCAATGGGAAGAACGAAAGTATACACAAAATATTATATTAGCATTTTTTATTATACTAGTCAAAATTGAACGTGCGTTGCACGTTATTCTTATATGCTTTATAAGTGTTGTGAACGTAATATTTGACAATTCATTTATCATTTTGATCTAAATTTGAGACAAATGCAAACTCTTGAAAATAAATGTTGATTATACATGCACGTAAATAGTGATTTGCATAGTTGAAGGTAAGTATTAGAATTACAGCTAAATGTATAAATGAAGATGAATGAAAAAATACGATATATAAATTAATGTAAATGTTAATTAATTTAGAATTAATACAAATGAATATATATGTGACAATGAATGTTAAATCATTTATATTAAATGAATATAATTGAATTGCAATGTGAAATTGGATGTTAATTAGTATATATGAACGTAAATAATGAACTACATTTTTTAATGTGAAATTCTAATTAAGAAATTAAGTGAAACTTGATACTAATTAGAATACATGGATGTGAATAACGAATTTCATTCTTGAATGTGAAATTCATATTAATATTAATTAAATGAATGTGAATGCTAATTAATTGAGGATCAATAATGGGAACATGGACGTGAGTGTAAAATTCTAATTAATACCAAACGTGAAATTTAATTAATTGAGAATTAATTACAATAAATACATGCATGAATAAGAATTTTGTAGTATTTATTACAGTTTGTAAATTAAATAGTTATTGAAAAATGAAAAATCAGTCATTATTGAATGGGTAATTAGCACATTACGTCCCCACCTATTATTGTTATTGTAGAAAACATCCATATCTTTCCTTTTTGACATTTTCACCTTTCATTACGCAAAAGGTCATTTTCATCTATTTTCTCAATTAAAAAAGTGTGAAATGACGAATATACCATTCTCTTTAAATAAAAAAAAAAGAAAAAAAATTAATTACAATCATAGTCCCATTTTTAAAAAGCGCAAATGAGTCACAAATAAATTATTAAAAGAGTAATTAATACATAATGTACATATTTTTCACCGTTATTGCGAAAAAATCAATACTATGGAAACCATCATTTTCATCAATTTTCATCTAAGGCTCCATTTAATTCAAAGATGAAATTTGGGTAGAAAGAAAATGAATTGTAGGGAATTGAATTGCCTAGAATTTATTTTACTGTGAATTGTCAATTAATTGTGTTTGATTGATATAATTTTCCACCTGAAAAATGTTGAAATTTTTCATCTTTTGGTGTTCGTTTGACTTTGTTTTTCATGAAAATTGTCAATAAAATAGATATAATTTCTTACAATTGGGGATATAATTTGTTTGGATTGCAAAAAAATAAAAAAATAAAAATTGGAAATTTTTTTGTGTTCGTTTGACTTTTTTTACATGGAAATGATCAATGAAAGGGATTAATTTTTTTTACAATTGGGGNTTTGACTTTGTTTTTCATGAAAATTGTCAATAAAATAGATATAATTTCTTACAATTGGGGATATAATTTGTTTGGATTGCAAAAAAATAAAAAAATAAAAATTGGAAATTTTTTTGTGTTCGTTTGACTTTTTTTACATGGAAATGATCAATGAAAGGGATTAATTTTTTTTACAATTGGGGCTAGAATTCAACTAAAACCAAGAAAACTAGCAAATGTGAAAAACTAATTCCAAGGAAAAAAGTGGCATCAAACATGACAAAAGTAGGAAATAGAATTTCAATTCCAACTTTCATGGAAAATAATGGCCGATCAAACATGCCATAATTTCTCAATAAAAAACTGTGAAATAATAAATATATCCTCATATTTAAATAAAAAATATATTTTTTAATTTCTAATTCTTTAATAATTTATTTGGGACTCGTTTGCACTTTTTAATTTTTTTAAATTTTAAATAAATTTAATTGTGACTCATTTGCACTTTTTTTTAAAAAATAAATTTTTTAAAATAATTTATTGGGGAATCGTTTGCACTTTTTTTAAAAAAAATAGAACTATGGTAGTAATTAATTCTTTAATTTTTTTATTTAAATATGAGGATATATTCGTCATTTCACAGTTCATTGAGAAATTTGATGAAAATTGATATAAATGATGGTTTGCGTAATCAAATGTGTAATTAAGGGTGAAAATACTAAAAAATAAAAAGGCAGTGACTTTTTTGCAATAATAGTGAAAAGTAGGGACATTATGTACTAATTGTCATTTTAATAATTTATTTGTGACTCATTTGCGCTTTTCAAAAAAAAATTGGGACTATGATTGCAGTTATTTTTTTATTTTTCCTTTGTTTTATTAAAAGGGAATGGTATATTCGTCATTTCATAATTTTAAATTGAGAAAATTGATAAAAATGACCTTATGCGCAATTAAATGTGGAAATAATGGTGAAAATGCCAAAAAATAAAAAGTAATGACGTTTTTAACAATGATAATAAAAGATGAAGACGTTATGTGCTAATTACCCTTATTGAAATAATTGAATTGTATTGAGGCTATAATTATAAAAAAAAATGATTCTCACTTGATGTGATATTTAATATAATATAGATTAGATTAATGTTAGCTAGTGATCCTGACTCAGTGAGTTGCGATGAACTTTTGGCACGAATCCGGCATTTTGTCACCGTGGACAAAGGACAAAAGAGGCTAACAAATTTAATATAGAATTAAACAAATAGAACCACTATGAACAAACAATTCGCTATGTTTATAAGTTTCCAAACATCAACTGTAGAGAAATTTTATAACACACACTAGCGTCCATATTTCTTCACAAGACGGGCTCAAGACAAACTAAAGATAAAAAATAGAAAAAAAATGAGGTATACACACGAAAAAAGACGACTTGGCCACATACCATCAAGCAGGAACAATCACATTATTGAACACACAGCAAATACTCTATGTAATAACTAGTTTTGGGGCTTCTCCCATTTAAGGGGCTAAGTTACCTTCCACGTGTACTCAAAGTCATCTCTTCTGAAGTGGCTGTATACAATAATATTCAAAAACCTTCCATTGCCACCCTTTTCATGTCCAAGTTAATGGAAATCATCTAGGACTGAAATTGAAATTTTCCTTCATAATCTTCATGATGTCCTTGTCCAGGATGCTACCAGTGCCACCAACAAACACCAACAATGGCTCAGGCATGTTAAGTCCAAATTATGTAATTTACAGTTTTCTTAGTCACAATCATATCTTAGTTGAATTTTATATTAGGCGTTTACCAAGTTGAAATCAAAGTCAAAATAAGAGTTATTGAATCCTATTATAGTAAAAGAGTTGAAATTGGTTGAATAGATCTTGAAGGAGTCCAAAATATCTAAGAAAATCACATATGATCATTGGAATGTAATTAGAAGTCAAAGAAGTATAAAAGTGTTGCATAAATCATGCTCCAAATTCTCAGCCACATGTTTGCGATGCATTTTTCATGTAGATAACAATAGAATTTGGACAAGGCTATTTCTACAAGAATTGTCCTTGGCAGTATGTATCTTATCGTCTTTATTGCTTTTTTCAAAGCCTTTCAATTTCATTAAGAAATTCTCTGGCAGTAGGTATCTTATCGGACACAGTGCCGTTGAATGATTATGGAACACCACGCTTCATTTGGACGATCTCACTTATCAAAGTCTCATTTTTATTAGCGGAACTTTTATCCATAAGTGTAGCGGGTTGTCCAATCATTATCGCAAGGTCTAAGTTTATGCAACCAAGAATGATCTGCATGTTCTCTTTCCAGTCCTTATAGCTGATTCCATTTTCCACATGAATAGAGTTGATGTTTGCAGATATTGTAGAAGAAGAAGAGTTGACTAAATAAAGAACAAAGTCAAATAAATATGTTCACATTAGAATCCTTATTAAATATTTAATTAATTCAAATAATGATAAATTTTATCACAAGAGATCGAACACAACATTGATATTTAGATTTTGGACAAAAGTACCAACTTGTAAGTGGTACCCGTGGTGTAGTAATCAAATATTGAAAAAGCTATGTCAGATAATAAACCTATCTTTGGACTGATTTATTGTTTATATATATAAAAAAAAAACTTTACAATTGTCATATATTTATTATTACAGGTGTGCACGTAATTCGGTCAAGCATTTACCTTATTTTGGGCTGGTGAATATCCACATAAATTACAAACATAAAATTTCTAATACTTCAAATAAATTATTCTAGATAAGAGAGGTTAATTTGGTAACATGTTGCTTCAACTAATATATTTAGGAAAATTAGTAATTCAAAAAAAAATTTAATTTCAAAAATTGAATATAATTGTTAATTCCTTGTTAATTTATTTTTATTTATTTATTATTTTGTTTTGAACTTAAAAAAAATAGTATACAGGCACTGTGTGCACCCAGTTAAAATCGAGCGTAACAAAGCTCTGTGCTCGGTGTGTCAAGTGCCGAACGCAGCGCTGGGACATTGCTATAATGTAGGAAAAATAAAATAAAATTCCATATTTTTGAAATTTAGGGTTTGAAATTTACATTCCAAATTTTAGAAAACCTAAATATGAATTCAACACTAAAATTCTTCCTCTAATCTCAATGCTTTAACATGGACTAGCACTGATACCACTTGTTGAATTTTTTTATAAAACTTAAATTTGATAAAACATTATGAATTGTCAAGATCTTCACGTCAAATCACCAAGAAAATTAATTAATGCGGAACATACCTTGATCCATTAATTTGTATCTTGAATAATGAATCTTAAATTACAAACCTTGAATCTCGACTTCTTGGATAAATTTCTTGTTTGTCAATTTAATTGCTTCAATCATTCTTTTTGATTATTGATTAATTGATACTGATTCTTGATTGTAAGTTTTGAATTTTCCTCTTCAATATGTCTTCTCTTTTAATCCTTGTGTTGATGGGATAACACAAATAATAAAAAATTACATATGAATTTGTGACCATAATCCTAAATATAGTTGACATATATATTTTGCCAACCATAAAATACAATTATAAAGAAATCTGGTCTCGTACATATAATTTGACTCACATTTTATTTAGATACTCAAAGTTCAATTACTTAATTCTTTTTAGATTACTTTAATTTTGAGTTTAACTTTAAGATAACTTTTATACACAGTTAATTATATATGTCGACCCACTTGTTAAATTAATATTTTTCCCAAGTGTTTAGTTTTAATTGGATTGGATAAAATTTAAATTAATTTATTTTCATTTATTATTTTGTTGTTGTAAACGGTTTGCAAATATTAAAATCTAAACCATACATTTAAAACCAAAACGTTGGCGAGTTCACGTGGACCGAAACCAATGGTTTCAAAAAACAATTTTAATTTGGATTGGTGGTTTGAGAGTTTCAAAAAACTTGGAATCACGTGAAATATCTAAATGCATAGTTAAGATCATCAAAATTCACAATAATAGTCTAAGTTATATTTAGAAATTTTAGAAATTAATCAAATATATCCATGAACCATAAACTAGATCTTCTACATCTCAAATTCTTTTTTAGGATCACTAGCTAGTTTATCAATAAGTTTTGTCCAATGAAATGTTTTAATTTTACAAATTCACTGGGTATTAAAATTGGGCGAGACTTTCAAAAGAAAATCGGGAGGGTGGTGGCATCGGAGGTAATTTCGAAATAGGTAATATTCTGATTGACAATTTAACATTACTTACTTCCAAGTTTACCGTTAGAGAGAGAACATATGGTAACATGAAAAATATTTCCTTATTCTGATAAGAAAATGTTTCCATAACGACTTTCAGGGGTTTTGTGAGTTCCAGTTCCAAATTGGAATTTGATTATCACACACATCTATATAAGAGTGAACTTACGACAATCAGTTCTACGCATAATTTTTTTTTACTGCAAACAAGATAGTGAAAGAGAGAGATTCTTAAATAGGTATAGAAATTCAGTGGTGTTTATGATGAAGAAGAAGAAGAGTGTTTCTTTTAATCTGTTCGAGGATGGAGATCTTCATCTTCCTCTTCCTATTCCTAACGTGTTTCCAATGAAGAAGAAGGTAGTTTCACTTAGCCTCTTTGATGATCTTCTTCTTCATGATCAACCACCGCCTCAAACCCACCACCAAAAGCTTTACTCAAATCCGAATCTTAAAAGAACCTTCCATGCTATAAATCCTGAACCAATTCTAGCTATTGTTCCTTATTCGGGCCAAACAATGCCCCAATCTGCCGTAACTCTTCAGAAAAATAGAAAGCGGAAGGGCATCGGAAAAATTACTAGTATTCGTAGCAAAGTACAAAATGAGCCGGAGCCTCGTCCAGACCCACTTCTTCCTGAAATCTTTAGAGAAATAGGATTGAATGGAGGGATGGTGCCAACTTTCTTGTACCAGAAAAGGCTCACAAGTTCTGATACTAAGCCTGATCAGAATCGGATATTTCTTTCTCATAACAGAGAAAAATTGATGGAATTCTTGACACAAATGGAGCGACAATTAGTAGAAGTTAACCAAGGCAGTGTCAAGATTCTGACTATTGATCCGAAAGGTAAATACTATATGTTGCACATGAGGAGGTGGGGTACCCTTAAAATGGTTGTGCTTAATAAAGATTGGAGTAAACTGGTGGAAGCAAACAAATTGGAGGAAGGTGATTGGATTCAACTGTGGGGATATCGCCAAAATTCCCAATTCCATTTGGTGTTCAATATCAAGAAAGCGGCAAGAAAAGCCACCCATCATGATGATATAAGCAATAGCAACGGTGATGGTGCGAGTGGCAGTAGCAGCGGCTGTGGCCCGAGTATGGTCTCCGAGGTGTAGAAGACAATATGCATGTCTGTCTGAAATTTCACTATTTAGGGCATGATCTAGTACTGATTAACGTAGGAAAATTTTGAATTAGATGTGTTTAGATTTGTTTTTGGAATTACAGATAATATTCATGTATCCAAATTTTATTTCAGAGTTATCAAGTTTTTTTGTTTGTGAAAAAGTTACTTTTATTTTTACTGTTGTGAAGTTTTTAACGTTGTTTTTATTCTGAGGCAATATCGTATCAAAATACAAAAGAGTAAACCATTATTATGTGACACATCAGGTTTTCTAATAGGATACACCATTGCAATGTCATCTATAAGTATACACTCCATATTCAGGCTCGGCTAGCTTCTGAAGCAGCAGAGGAGTTAATTTTATGCTAGGTAATCGGGGTAATAATTTAACATTATGTGGATGATTGTTGCGCAAGAGACCAAAGTATACTGGCAGCAAATTTTGACGCATAAATGGTGGCAACGAGGCTAGGTCAGCTCCCGCCATCTTTTGCCAAGGCCTCGTGCATTCTATATTCTGCCTCTTGCAAAGGTATCTCAATCTTCTTCCTGCAATGTCGACACCATGATACATCGATTAAGCAAGCTGCCCATGTACTCCACTACTGCGAGTAAAAGCTGAAGCAATTATGTAAACACCAGTCATGCTTATTTTCATCATAAACTTCCACTGAAATACGACATTCAAGGAGCCATGGTTTAGGGAGCCTTACTATAACACATATCCCCTTAACAGCAGATCAACATGGTATGTATAATGGGAATTCTTATAGTTGTATAAAGACACCATAATTTTCTACGTCATAATAGGAATCCGAGGGGCTGTCTTTTTGGATAGGTGTAATGTAACCTTGTAATTCTCCACCATTAAAGTAGCGATGAATGGACATAACTCTCACATTGAAGTCGATAGGTTTTTTGTATTTATGTTCTGTTTTTCGTTTCATTCATTATTGCTCTCGGGTTTCGGATTACGAATTAGTCCATACTAATCTTTCGGGAGCGGGATCAGAGGATAAATTTTTTTAGCTATTTTACAAAAAACATATAAAAATTAGAAGACATTATAATAAAATTGATTTTAGAACTTGCCTAAAAGTGTGCTGAATATGCTTCCTATCTTCTCCACAAAAGTCCCTGGCCTTGAGATAATAAGAGTTGAAGAAACTAGTTCTACTACCATTAGTCGTCTTGGTAAATGTATTACCACATCCACACATAATAAAGAGCATCTCATCATCTGGATCTCCATCGCAAACTATGAAGCTCTTCTCTGTGTAGAGATCTATCTAGCTTCAAACGATAAAGCATTGCATCCAACAGCTGCTCATCCATTTTCCCAAACATTGGTACCTTTAATAAATAGTCGATATGATTACAGAAGAATAACAAGCTAAAACCATGCATGTATCCCGCACAATATCTTGCAGTACTATTTACCAAACTTGAATAAAGAGTACTCTATAGTAGTGTTTGAAGTGAACTTACTTACTCTTGTCAGAAATGTCAAGTAGAGATGGCGCTTGATATCCCTTTTTAAGTCCTTGGGCAGGTTATGAATCATAGATTCTTCCTCAACGCCTCTGGTTTCTTGCCATTTGTATTGCTCATATCGTCTAATCCGTCTCAACAAATTATCAGGAAGCATACGGACATCCATTGCTCTGCATCTCACCTTCTCACTTGCATCTCTTCTACCCTTAAAGTGATAGACAACAAATATTTCTGTTAACATTAAACAAAAGCAAGCTTAGCCATTTCCTACCAAAATTCTACTTCTGTAGGAAAAACGTGTTAGGCACTAAGAAGCGATCTTAGGTGGATATATGTTGAAACAACAATGAGAGATGAGCATATATTAAAAAATATAAGCAAATTTGCTTGAAATTCTTTATTGGAAATGTGCAAAACAGACTGAACGGTTTTAAGACAAGAAAAGATGCTAAAACCTTGTCCATTGTACCATCTAGTAATGTCGAGTGTTGTCTATTAAATATGCCCTTACAAAGTAGAAGGTGTTTCAATGGTAATGATGAAATCACCACCACCAACCCATGATGGAGATGGAATTGGCACAAAGAATCTCCCAAAGAGAAGTGCTCATTTTGAGGTTTTGGCCCAGAGAGCTGAAATGAGCAACATGAGAATATATATAAAATGCATAAAACTTTAGTATAAAGAAACATAAAGAGAATCACAAGCCTTAAATTCCGCAATAGAAAAACTTCTTAAAAAAAGCCTTGGCGATCGACCACATGAGACTGAAGAGCATCAAGGAATATGCCAAAATCCAAGTCTGCAGGGCTCTTGTTTCATTGGGTTCAAGTAGAGGATAAGAAATATTGAGAAACAAATAGTTTGCAAGGGTAGCTCTCCACAATATAAACTATGTAATTGACAAACATTCTCATCACATGCATTGCTGAAACATCTATCTTTGTGTTCTATTAAAAACTATTACCAAAGGACTCCAAGTACCCGACAAATAAAATTAGCACGTCGTAAGATTAGGGAACATGTGATAATGAGGAGCAGAAATGAAGTGCAAATTAATTATGTGATTCAGTATCGAGGCAGATAACAATCTAAATAGTTGAGCAACATAAACTAAATCCATATGATGCTAGGATCCTTACTGCAAACAAGTGTTATTTTTTTTTTATTATATTATTGAGTTATGACGTAAGTTGAGACTATGGTCATCTAGAAATAAACTCAATACCTGGATTTTCCATGAGACACCTAAAACCTATGCACATGCATACCTTCACTTTGGACTCATACAGAGATACTTTCAAGTTCAAGACGATCTACTCAGAAGTCTCCTACCATTTAATATTTCTAAAAGAAGAAACCATGTGAAATAAATCTATATCATATAAAATGAGAATAAACCAAAAGAAGCTTGCATCAGCCCATGACATTTCGATAAATAGTGAGGCATGGAAGCACCATGTATGACACCCTATGCCCAGGCTAGGACATCTTCTCTTTGAACGTGGGCTAAAACATACTATCATTAACGCATGCACAAATTTCTCGACACCTAGGCCAAGACTAGGTAACATTTTCTTTGTTTTAAGAACGTAACTTCTAACTGGTTACATTCTAGCAGACTTCTCTAAATTATAAATTACGGACAAAATGCTATCATAACACACTATAAGCATATTAGATTCAAACTACAAATTCAAGAGTCATGCCACTATCGAAAGTTTGGTGAGCTTGCTACTACCTGGCCAAATAGGTTTGTTTGCTCTTCGAATAGTCTAAAGATATTTCTGCATGTTGATTTGACATGTATGTAATTCTTGGTAAATTACTATATTTAATAAGTCCATGTTGGATAGAAAATTTTAATTTAAGTTAAAATCAATAAATAATTTTAACCACACAATTTATGGGATCCACTACTTTCCAGCTACACATTTCAACAACTTTTATTAAAATATATTAAAAATTCAATTTTGAATTCTACAAAACAAGAGCTTAATAAATTGTAATAAATGTAACTTGTTCATTCGGCCCCTGTTTGGTACACATTAAAATTCTCATTCTCATTCTTCTACTTATTTTCAATCACACATTTTTCAATAAAATAATATTTTCCATCACATCTATAACTTTTCCTTCTTTTTCAACCATACATTCTCCATCAATCTACTATTTCAGAATACATTCTTTTAAAATAATGTGGGTCAAACACACCCTCGATTACCATGTACATAATTTTTTTTTAAATCGTAGTTTACACTCTATTGCAATTGGCCCCAGTTTAGTTTGGATTAAAATTAGATTTTTAATATGTTTTGATAAAAAATACTTTTAAGTGTGTGGTTGAAAATAATTTTGAGGAAAAAAAAAAGAATTCTAAGAAATTGAGACCAAACATGGGCATATATATATATATTTGAAATTGTAATTTTCGAAACGACGAGATGTTTTAATCTTGTTATAATTTATATAATTTATTGAAATTGTAACTTACACATTCGTTAAATTCTGGTGTACTATGTTATTTCATATAAAAAAAAAGCCTACTGGGTCTGTCGTTCGCTACAAAATTAGAATCGCAAGAAAATGATTTAATCAATCCGATTGACCATTAGAAAACTTCCATTCCAATTATTAAAACACCACCATCAGGCCCATCTTTAGACTTATCTCTTGATGAAGCTTTTGTAAATTGTGAAATTGATACTCTCGTTACATCTGCAATGAAAAGTTCTTATCCTACCCATTGAAAATAGGAGATTAAGGGTATTGTAAACTAATGTCAATGACAATTTCTTATAGGGCACCAACACTAATGATATCTACATACTCATCTCTAGAGATTTGCGAATCAACATCAACATTATTATTTGTGACATCTCATAAAGGTAATACATGGTCTTAAACAAGCATCTCGTGCTTGTTATAATGAACTCAACTAAACTAATGTCAATGACAATTTCTTATAGGGCACCAACACTAATGATATCTACATACTCATCTCTAGAGATTTGTGAATCAACATCAACATTATTATTTGTGACATCTCATAAAGGTAATACATGGTCTTAAACAAGCATCTCGTGCTTGTTATAATGAACTCAACTATTACTTGCTAGATCAGGGTCTTAAACAAACACATCATTTTTTGTTCGTTTAATGTTTTCCTTTTTATTTTATTTCTTTTGTCTATTTCTTTTTGCTATTTAATTTTTGTTTCTTAAAATTTAAGGGTAAGAATGTATTTTTATATGACTTTTAACATAAATTTTTCATGGAAATGGTTTTATACCAGTTTAACATAAAATTTTGACGAAACTGATATTAGAGATGAATCTGGATAATTAATGAAGGTAAGGGCGAGGAGATAAAGCCCATATTTGACAACCAATTTTTTCAAAAAAAATTCTGCATATTCATTTTTAAATATACATCGAACAATAAAATATTATACACGTAAATTCAACATTTTTCATTATTTTTTAATCACAGGTTCTCTTAAAACTCACTAATCAAAACTCCATTTTCAAAAAAAAAAAAAATGGTGTCAAACAAGGGCAAAAATTGAATGGAGACAAAATTGCCACAAAATATATTCTTAATAATTTAATTAATTGAGAGTTACTCAACTTTTAGTAGCATCCAAGTCACTCATTTTTTTTTTTTTTAAATTTCATGCAATCAAGTCACAATACTTCGTTTTGCTCCAATTTCGTCTCGCGCGTCTGACTGCGTTTTTGTTTATAATAATTTTTTGTTTTAGTCTACGATTATTTTTTTTAATTATTTTGGTTTCATATTAAACTAAAGCATAGGCTCAATCACTTGTGCATGCTATTTTTTTTCCTAAATGACTCGAATATTCCACTAATATATCAATATATTGAGAAAAAAATATTCAAATATATTTATAAAATAATAAATATTACAAATTTATAATATTCTGGTGTCTTAATATCATAAATATTAAATATGTTTACCCATCTAATTTGTTAATAAACTATATGATTTAGTATGTTAATGTTTCTTTAGAAATGAAATAGTTCTTCATTAAACAAAATTAGTTTTTTAAATATTTTTTTATAAAATATACTAAACAATTATGATGAAATTTATTTTACCAGTTAATGTTAATATTAAATTTCAAATAAATAGCAATTAATATCAGTAAAAAAATATCACTAACTTATGCATATATCAAATATACGTATTATATCAATTTATTAAATATTAAAATTATATATCAGTAAAAACAATTTGATAATGCAAAATCCAAACACAATGAAGATATGTTTGTTGGATAAATTTGTGCATAATTAAATTCATTTTAACAAAAAAATACATTCATGTAATAAAATCGTGACTTGTTGGGGCAAAGTATCATAGAGTTTCGATTCATCGAAACATATGCGCACAAAACTATGCTTAAATTGCGATTCACTGAAATGTAGAAATCAGAGGGAGATGAAACGACACGAGTGATGTGAATACAAATCTTATTAAGACATATTTCGCCCCTTCACTAGTGCAAACATGATCAAATGGACGTCTATCACTCATGATACAATGACTTATTTACAAATTGTCAGACGAATCAAAGTTTTAATTTACTATTCTAGATCGGATGATATCAGATACAAAAATATCAATCATGAAACATGAAAACAATTTGAAAATTATTTTCAAATAATTTGAAGAAGGAAGGAATTATAAATCAATTAATTTGAATTGAATTTGAGTGAAAAAAAAAATGGAATTAGGATGATCCAATTTATAAATTTCAATGGGTGTGCGTGCGTGCGTGTGTGTGTTTTTTTTCAATGGTTGCATTTTTAGCAAAAAATAATTTTAATCATTAGATCACATAATTTCAAATTGAAAAATCATCAAGTGGTCTCAATCACACAATATTAAAGGCCATAACTCTTCATTGTGCACATTTGGCACTTGAATTGTCGCACTTATTGGAGATTCTTAAATTCACATGTTTCAATCTTTATATACCCATATATTTCAACAATTTTCCACATGAATTGAAGAAGCTTACTCAAAATAGGGAAGATGAAGAAGAGTACTTTTTGAAAGATACTGCATTAGATTAGGTATCTTTCACTTTGAGGCTTAAGAATCTATTGAACTTATTGGCTAATCAGTGAACTCAATATTTTGATTTGTCGACATTTATTGCTAGCCTAGAAAATGGATGAAACACATTATCTCTCATATCAAACTTTTATTTTCCATTGTGTTAATTATTTTGGCTATGAACCTTAGGGTTTTACAAGTGCGCTAGAAAATTTACCTAAGTAAAACTTTCATATAACCGATTAAGTTTGCACTCAAATAGGCGATGTTCTATAAAGAGTACTATATAGTACTTCACTTGTACTATTTATAAGACATAGTTATCACTACGAGTATAGCATATTCTAAACAATCTTTTACTTATTTGCATCATAGAAATGGGGATGTGTTAAAGCTCCAAAGTGCTTCTCATTCATAATTTGTTTTCCTATTTAACCTAGTCCGTTTGGATCTCCAATAGTGAGGTTAGGTTTTCAGTAAGTTGACACATTAGTTTTAGGCTTTACACCTATTTTCCTCGATGCAGAGTCTATTCACTCTCTAAATAACTCATTTGCAAACAAATTTGATATGTTATTCTTCGATAAACAATCAATATTATTTCATTTGAGAGACACTGTCAAATGGTATTATGTCTACGATGTATTTATTGAAACTTACTATTATACACGATATTCTGTACTCGACATAGGTAGCTAGGTAATTAAGAAATCATTCAAAAAAAAAAAAATTTTGAAGTTGTAATGCTTACATTTAGTTTTATTTAAAACTAATTTTGTTTTCCAATTTTCAAGTAGTTTGGATGATTTTCACGAAACAACTACACTCTCAATGGTAAAATTTATTTACCAATTGATTTTGAATCATTACATTGGATATCCAATTTTTAAAATCGCAGGTTTTCTAAGTTTATCAAAGTATTCACTGTACTGCAATTTATCATTTCAAATACTTTTTGAATATCTCAGATCTAATTTGAAGAAAACAATGTCACTCCTTACATATCCTGGGGTATGTCCGAAATTTAATTGAGATTATGCAAACAACAATCAAATCCCACCATTCTAGATAAAACTCAGCTTAGCAGCATAATATTCATCTAACTATATAAAGTACGATCATATTTTAAATATATTTATTTATTGGATAAATAATTTTATTTCACCTCTAGTGAATAATCAATATGCACGCTAATACTACAATAATTTTACCCAAATTTTTACGTTGTAATATTCATAATTATAGTTTCTTTATATGGGGACTCAATCTCACGACATTCTATAAGTTGAGGATTCGGAATCTTACTTTTAAAGGTTGAGGAGCCGTAACCACACTACCTAGGATAAAGTTGAGGAGGGCAATCATATTTTTTTTCAAATTATAAAGACTAGATGTTATTTATCTCAAATTCAATTATTGGGGTACACATAAATATCCTCAATGTAGGGTCTTATTTAGGGCTGGCTTGTCGTGGGTATAGACCAGGCCTGCCCAGACCCAATTGCTTTGCCTATAAAAATATTTTTTATGTAAGAAAAAAAAATTGTGGAAGGTTTTATCATTTATATATTAGCTCAACCTAATTTTTTTTTTTTAGTTCAGTTTAACTCCGTCTTTTCTCTAACTGTCATGTAAGATTATTGTAATTTACTATGTTATAATGAAAATCCACTATACAATTTGTGGATACACTTAAATTATATAAATGCCATTAAAAATTATCGAAATCCTCAAGGTTATAATAAAAATTCACAATACAATTCTATGGATACACAAGAATTACATAAATGTGATGTAAGAATATCAAAAGTCATCAAGTTTGTAATGAAAATCCACGATACAGTTATGGGGATAGTGAATCACATAAATGTTATCTAAAATTATCGAAATCCTCAATGTTATGAAAATCCACATTATGGTCAAAGTTAGATGCACCAGTTTCACAAAGTATGGAAACAAATACAAGAATCTAAAGACTATATGTTGTACATATCTCATTTTTTCTAGGTTCACGAGCTAGCTGAATGTAATATCATTAAAATCAACAAGATTATGAAAATTTACAAAATAATCCCATAGGATTAAGTGAAACTTATCTTTTGGATTTCAACATCAACTTCTATTTAAGACAACAAATTTTTTTAAAAATTCGTATTGTTAGAAATCATAGCTCGGTGAGCGAGTGGGTGTGATAAAAGATACATGGCAAATATCAATACATCTTTGTTTCTGGTTACTTTACTTGTGGGCATTGTTTTTTGCTCTTGTATTCAAGAATCCCAATTGAATCCGCCCCCAGTATGTCACTTTTTTTGCACCAACAAATTATCGTTTATATGTAAATATATCATAATTATTCATGACTAATATCGATATTTTTGGTGTCTCAAATTACCTGCAGGGCAAACTTTGGTGTGTGATACAGCAATCTACAGTACCTAATGAAAAGATGCAAGGATTTTTGGACTATGCTTGCTCACAACAAGGTGTGGATTGTGCATCGATCAATCAAGGTGGTGCGTGCTTTGAACCCAACACTCTAAAGGAACATTCAAGCTATGCCCTCGATCTATTATATAGAGTTAAAAATTTCTGTAACCTTGAAATTGGCGTTATAACTACTGTTGATCCTTGTAAGTTCCTTCTCGAACGAGTTTATAAATTATTTTATTTTAAAACTAGTTATGATGGTGCAATTTCAAGTAAGTTTTATCGCGGGTTTAATGTAATATCTTTTCATGGTTATGTTTGTGCAGCTACTCCTACTTGCCATTTTCCATGAGTACAAAGGAATGTTTCAAGACAAAAGGAAAGGACTCGAGTTTCTACAACAATAATGTAATAAAAGTATCTTTTGTATGTTCAGTAATGAAAAGATAAAAAGTTATTTTTGGGAATGTAGCATTGAATCTATGTGCACAGTCCTATCAACTGGCGATTAATCTAATCAAATTATAGTTTTCGTGAATAAAATTTGTAAAAATATTTTGACTTTCCGTTATATATCCCATGAAACCACGAGTAACAATAAAAGGATGCTGATACTCCTAAGCTAATGGTCTGCTTCTGGTCAATATATTCAAATCAAGACTATGGCAAAATTAGAAAAAAGAAAAAGAAAAAAACGATAGCTTCTAGTTATAGAAATAAAGATCAATAGAAACAATGAAATGAACAGTTCGGAAAGGCAGAGGGCTAGCCACTTCCCATTATAAGAGGCAGGCCTTTCCTCCACCACTTCCAAACTCACTATTCTATCAGATAAAGCCTCTCCACCGATACCGGATCACGATATATTTTGTGTGGTTGAGGATTTCTAAAGACAGAGAAATGAAATGTAGAAGATGAGAATTTTAAAAAGGTAGGTAAGGATTTTATACTTAAAACTATAGAATTTGTCTATTGGATTGTTGATTGGAACTTTGTCAAAATATCTTTTAGAATTCTCTAGAGTTCAAGTGAATGCGAGGAAGTAAAAGTGGAATAGGGGTAAAAATAAACCCAAGCCTATGTATATGCGAGGTGCCTACACTCATGATGATATAGAACAAATGACTAAATGATTGACGAACAGTTGGACCAAAAAAGAAAAAAAATAATAAAAACAGTAAACCGTAGATTTGGCGTTCGAACTGCAATTTGGGCCCATAACACCTTTTTGGAAAAAGAACGATGAACTGGACTGAACTTGTGTTTGAAAGAGCGTACCAGAAAGAGATTTGACATACTGCATATACTGTGTGGTCGAATGAGATCATTTATGTAGGTGATCATGGAGATCAGAGACCTGCATTAGCCGCCCATGAAAAGGCGTAGCATAGGTGTTATGGAGGGAAAGCCATGCTTGACAGGAGGTTTTTGCCAAGGCAATGAAAAGCACTAGTGTTCAGGAGAGAGAGCCGAGTATTGCATTTAAAAGAAATTGATATTGTCTAATCCAAAGAGTGTATGCTGGATTTGGAACAGAGACATTATCGGTTATAATGGTGGGAGATGGAGTGGAAAATGAACCACCGATACAACCAGACAGATTGAAGCCAATGAGGAGTGTTTGAAACTGCTGGTGCCGGGAAGAATATTTTGTTTGATTGAGTTTAATGGGACATCGGGCAGAGACGTTTATAGTGATTAGAGAATTGTAGTTGTCAAGTGGGCTGAGGAGGGATGGTTGAGAAATAGTGATTAGAGCTAATATTAGTAGATGAGGTAGTTGTTGTCATGTTTGGATCGTGTGTCTCTAATACCATAAAGGAATTAGTAAACAGAAGAATCTGACAGAAAATGGCCTGTTCTCTTTTCATTAGAGGCTGGTATATATATATATACTGGAAGAGTCACGGTAGCTAAAGTTTGAAGATTACAAAAAGGCAGAGAGTCATTATCCTAGAAGCTAGAGTTTGAAAATTACAAACAACTAACAGATAATAACTAAGAGATATGATTACAAGATGATATGTAATATTCAAATTAACAATTATCCTTACACTTATTACTTGAACCATTGGGTCCTAAAGAACAGCTAATTGCTTACTTTCTAACGAGAAGAAGTATACTCAAAATAGGGTCGAAAACCCAACAATTTTTGAAGCAGAGCTATTTCAAAGGGTAGGGGAAATGGAATTGAATCTGTAGTGAAAGAGTTGGGGTTTCAAAGCCTGGTAGAGAGAGAAATGGAAGGGGAGAATGCAATGTTTATGCGGCAGACGAGTGGTATTATCAGGGGAGAAGAATCCCAATTTGATTTTAGGGAGGGTGAGCGGGTTAGGGAAGAAGATGAAGGAGTGGGTTGTGGTAGTGGTGGCTCTTTTGGTTTGGTTTTGGGTGGGTTCCGGGGAGTAGGGCGGTGTGAGTAGGTGTTGGGAAGAAGAATAAGAATTAGATTTTTTTTTTTTTGCTTTCTTCCTCTTCTTGTTTTAAATGTGTAAGAGTAGGAATGACAAAATGACTCGTTGGCTCGGGCTCAACTTTGAAAAAGTCAGAATAGGGTCGATTCGGGGCTCATTAGGGCCGAGCCCCATTTTGGGGCATCGGCTCAAGTCAGGCCTACCCGTTTGGGTCGACAGGTCGCCCGTGAGCCTTTAAAAAAAAAAAAAAACTAATATGTTACTTCTTTTTATTATTATTATTTTAGCTGTGATTTTTTTTATATGTTAATATTTAGTTATTATTTATAATACGTATAAATTGCACAAATTTTAAATTCTTTTAAAAAAAATTAAATTTGTCATGATTTAAAAAAAAAAAAAAATCGAGCCGGCTCGAGTTGAGCCTAAATTTCTTGACCGAGCTTTTGCTTGGCTCGGCTCGGGCCAAAAAAAGCTCAAAGTAATTTTACTCGAGCCGAGCCCGAGCAAAAAGTTTTGACTTACGGTTCGCATCGACTCGTTGACACCCCTACGTAAGAGTTGAAATAGAATAATGATATTAATTATTATAATGATGGAATATCGATGATGGGGCAATTTTTGTGGAATAATGGGATATGACATTCTAATCCCCATCTTTTTCATAAAAAGTGAATTTTCATATCATAATATTCCACATAAATTGTCATATCATCGATATTTTATCATTATAATGATAATTAGCTTTACTCGTGGAAATAGATATATGATCAATTTGCCTTTCACTTAAATGGTCAAAATGAAGAAAAAAATTGGGTCAACTAATGGATGGATGGATGGATTCCATCCACGAGTTCTCCATCTGCAATTGTAAGTAAAGCTTTGGGACCTTAAACTATCAAAATGAAAGGTTTGGATAATTTATGCTAAGTTTTGAAAGGTTATGGACCGCAACCGATATTCTCCCCATTTTAAGTAAATAAAATTTCATTTTAACTTTATTGGATAATGTGACAATAACAATAATGCAACAAAAGCGGTTGTCCAAAACCATTGCTAATGAATAGCATTGCTTTATCATTTATCTTGAATTCAATTTTTGGGATGCACATAAATTATCTAAATATTACTCAATTCGCCTCATTTATATATGTTCACTTTCCTTATTTTCTTATTCCAATTATATAGTCTTTTTTTTTATTAAGAATGTTTTGATTTCTTCGTTTACTAATATACAATTATTTCTTTACTACTTCCAATAATAATTTACTACTAGTTATTGATAATTAAATTAGGGAAAACTAGGAAAGTTTTTGACAAAAAATGTTTTTCCAATAACATTAAATAAAGTTTATTAATCCATGTGAAAAATAAAATAAGTCTATATTAATCAGACGGAGAGAGTATGTAAAATTATCGAAATCAATAGTTATAATTCACAAAAAAATTCTTGTGATACACATGGATGACCTAAATGTCGTACGAGATTATAGATAATGAAAAAAATACAATAATGGCAAAAGTTAGATGCACCAATTTCAAAAGATATGAAAATAAACCCAAGAATGTAATTTAATTCTAGAGTAACTAGATTAATGTAACATCATTAAAATCCACAACATTATGAGAATTTGAAAAAGTAAAAATAAAAATTGATGGATTTAGTGAACTCGACATTTAGATTTCAACATCAACTCCTATTTAAGCTCATTGAACTCGTCAAAATTCTTATTATCAGAAAACATGGTCTAGTGAGATATTGAGCAAGCAAATAGATGGCAATTATCAATACTTCTTTGTTTCTTGTTACTTTTTTTGTGGGCATTGTTCTTTGCTCTTGTACTCGAGACTTCAAAGTGGATGACCAGAAAAAGTATGTCACGTTTCTGCACCAACAAATTATCATTTAATATATAACCCTATTATATTGATTGATTTGTTACTTAAGCACGCGGACGTTTACACACACACGTGTGAGTATACGCTTATATGGTTTCGTTTGAAGTAAGCTTTGTACATGTAGGTGAATGTTTGGTGTGTGGCATGGATTGTGGACCAATCAATCTAGGTGGTGAGCATTTTGAGCCAATCACCATAATATTTTATGCAATTATAGAATCGGTACACCAGTATTCCCTGTAAGTTCGGTCTCTATGCATGCATGCTCTTGTGTGGTGTCTATTTTAACAATTTCACGTGTATTATTTAAATCTCATCTTCAATTATCTACACATTTAACTTTTGGTATCATGTTTCATAATTTATTGGTGCAGCTTATGGGCGCTGCCTATATCCATATCTGGTATTCAATACAAGCACAACACGAGCTAACATAAAAATAAATAGAGAAAAGTATCACTTGTATTTTCTAGTAATCATCATTGTCAATATTTCTTGATAATCGACAGATTAGTGCTCCATAAATGGTTGTTTTGTTGTGATGATGTAGAATGAGGCAAGAAATCGATGTAGATCAATAAAAATGAATTCTAAATTCATTTTTGTTAAATTCATTTTTATTAAGGTATTGCTTTTCATGTTTATAAAGTGGTTAATGACTTTGATTCAATACACTAAAATGCTACTCATATTTTTATAAATTCCCATACAACACTTGGTAAAGTATGAACCTTTTACCAACAGAAATTTCGTTTATAAAAATTTTAATCATTACCAACCGATTTTCCGTTGATAAAATGTCCACCATTACAATTGGTAAAAATCAGTGTTGTAAATAGTGGCATATGTGTGAGGCGTGGCCAAAAAAAAATATTTTTTTTTATTGTTTAATAATTATAATTCTTTAAATTTTAGCCAACTAAATTGAAATGTCAAAAAAGTTGTTTAATTACTTAATAGACCACTAATTTATAGAGGTCATCTCCAAAGATTTTGTTGTGAATTTTCAATGTGGGATAAACATTCCTTTGGTTTGGCATTATTAAAATATATTATTACCATCAACGAATTTTCTGTAGGTAATATGAATTAATTTTTGTTCTCTCGTCGTCAACGGAAAAAGCAATAACTAATATTCAATATGAGATAATTGCAGAAAAACTCTAAACTTTTGAAACATTAGCAAACTTTTTTTAAATCAAGTTGTAGCTGTCATCCCTAACATTTTCAAACGTTGCAAGTGATGTCATTTTGAACGGTTTCCATCCACTTCTCCTTCAATTGACCCAAAATTTAAGTTTGGCCATATTTTTATCAATTAGAAGGGGACAAAATAGTAAATATCTTTTAAAATAATTAAATAAAGGGATAACTAAATTTAAAAAAAAAATGTAAACATCATCTTATTTACCCATCCCCATTCCCTCTACTCTAGACACCCCTACTCCAAACCACAAAATAACCCCAAACAAAAAATTGCCCAATCTCAATCAGTCTCTCACCATTGTCGCTAGCGAAAATCACCAAAACCAACAAAAACCTTTGGCGCCAACACCCACTGGAGATCAATAATTTTTTGGAGAATGTAACTGGTCGAAAATTTCAGAGAAGTGCAGTAGGGTTTTTGGCTTCATGTATCTTCAGATAGGGTCAATTCATGGTGATGGTGGCGGTGAACTTGGTGGTGGCCGATTTCTGGTTTTTGGTTGAGGGGTTAGGGGTAGGGTTGGGGTGAGGGAGAAGAAGATACATTTGCCTTTTTTTTTTTAACTTTTAAATTAATTTATGGGAAAAATAGTAAGTTGCTATTTTGCCCTTCCCTATTTTGGTAGAAAGTGGTCAAATTTTGTTTTTCGGTGGTTAATTGATGAAAAAATGGATGGAAATCGTCCAAAATGACCTCACCTACAACGTTTGTAAATATTATAGGTGATGAATGCAACAAATCAAAGATTTAAGGAAAGTCTGCTAATATTTCAAAGTTTTGGAACTTTTGCTGGATCCCTATTTATATTGGACAGTCTCAAATTGGACTAAGTACAATTATTGCAACATAAATTATATAAGTTCGCCCAGGTCCCTTTAGTAGTTTCAATAAAAGTTCTGGACTAAATTGTATTCATAATTAGGATTGCGTGTGCAAAAAAGAAAAAAATAGAAGTAGAGATTTATTGAAATAAGAGAACAAGACGTAGCCACTATAAATATAGAGCTAGAGGGCAGCCAAAGCTTCTTGGCTTCTACTATGGCCGTCCCATATAGAGGGAAAAAGAGCCTTTTTTTTCCTTGTCCTATTCTAAAATCTTGGAGTTCTTGCGGTGCAATGTCACCAACTGCATTTTATAATTTGGAAGAATACTGAAGAGATCTGCAAGTTGGAAGCTTGAAGATTGAAGAACAATATTCAAGATTCAAGTTCGAGATTCAAGAATGGGATTGAATCAGTAGCCGTCCATTAAAAACAAGATTCAAGTTCTGAGCATGCTTTAGGGGTAATTCCGCAACCATTGTGTGATTGATTGTTGTTATAATAACGTATACATAATTATTCAGTTAAGATCCTAGGTCAAGTTTTTGAAAAAGTAAATTTTTGTCTAATTTTAATAGTTTTTCCAACACCTTCCAATAACAAACTTACTATATGACCATGGGTTTAGGTGGAAGATTGTCTTTTCGTCAAGCTATTTCTTAGGAACGATAGGTTTTGACGTACTCCTTAAGGTCCACAGTAATCTCGTCATTAGTAATAGTTTTATCATGCTGAGTCGAGATGGGAATAATGAATGTCCTAACAGGAACTATTTCACCATTGCCATTGTAGTACTCGACTAACTTATGTATTTCCTTTAAGTCTAAACCACGGACACATTCCATTCTTGTGGACTTTTGTTACACATGCACCTAGTTTAGTAGACAGTCCATGGCTGAATGGCATGAGCTCATGGGTCTCATTTGTGGCGTAGCCAAACATGTGACCTGATCACCCACACCAATCTCGGCACATTTGGTTAGGTGGCCATGGACAACATGTGAACTAGGACCTTGCACTTGTCCATATCAAGACCAACATCGCCACGCATAAATCTTATGTTTTCTAAACCACTTACTAAAAACGAGTAAGGTGGGCGCCGCAGCGCCGGGTGTTCTGGATTTTTTTTTTTGGTTCCCAAATTGTTTCTCCATCTTGAACTCTTCTTCAAGTCCAATACCAATTTTCAACTCCCAATGGACTTCCAAAATAGAATTTTAACCTGATATAGGACTTCAATAGCATTCCAAACTGAATTCTTGTTGATGTGCACTTCAATTAGAATTCTTCAATATTTCAAACAAAGAATTCGGGTCACACCCAAATTTTAACAATCTCTACCTTGACAGGAATTCCAACGAGGAATGAATTTGGTTTTTCAAAAATAACAAAAAAAATAATTTCTCCAACAAAACACAATACGCCACCTCTTCCAATGAACTCAAGCGCTACTCTTGTAGAATTATCTCAAATTCCCAAAAAATCATAATGATTTTATAATTTACCAAACTGGCTGTAACACACCCCAAGGTAGAATCAACACCAAATGCTTTTACTTAAAACCCCTTGCTAGATTGAGTACCTTCTACTCCACTTAAAGCATGCTCAACAAAATCAGCATCCACATACCATTTTCCACTAGGTCCGTCCCTAGCAATTGAATACAATGGCACCGCAGGTCATGGTGGCAAATCAACATTATCCATATCTCCTGAACTCCACTGAGCAGTATTCTTCAAATTCGACCATTTATGAGTTCCTAAAGGTATTGTACCAAACTTAATGCCCACCATGGTACTGAACATGTGTTGATTGACTCTTCTAGATTCTGCACGACCCTGCAAGATGGATAACTGATACCTTTTATGTCCTTCCAATACAACCTGGGCACCTTTACAAACCTTTAAGTCTCCACCTCCACCAAAGAATTCATAACCTTTTGAATCAAGGATAGACAAAGATATGAGATTCTTCTTCAAATCCGAAACATGTCGAAACTGGCTAAGTGTTCTAATTGTTCCATCCAAAAGCTTCAATCTGACGTACCAATTCCAGCAACCCGATAAGGTGCGTTGTTTCCCATAACTACGACACCTTTGAAAGCAGTTTCATATGTAGTAAACAAGTCCTTATTATGACACATATGAAACATACACGCGGAATAAAGAATCCAATCATCTTCTGGTTTAGACTCAATGTCAGAAATAGCTAAGAGATCTCCATCACTTACAACGTTCTCCGCGAGGTCTGCTTCACCTGAAGTATCTGAATATCTACTTGCAGCCATCCTTTCTTTATTCTGCAATTTGTAGCAATCATTCTTCAAGTACCCCTTCTCCTTGCAGTAGTTACAAATCTGATTACTAAATTTAAACTTCGATCTGCCTCTTCTAGAACCACCATGAGCAACCCGATCTTCTCCATCTCTTGCCTCTGAAATCAGATGCTTCGTCTTCTCTTTTGAATATAAAGCATCAGAATATAAAGCATCATACACCTCCTCTATGGTGAGAGTATCACGACTATACAAGATTGTGTCTGTAAATGAAGAAAATGAAGTAAGCAACGAACACAATAGGATTAAAGCTAAATCTTCTTCATCATACTCTACTTCCAAAATTTTCAAATCAGCGACAATTTCTTTAAATACAGTCTGGTAATATTCCAATGATCCTTCTTTTGTCGTTCGATGAGAGTATAAACACTGCTTGAGGTTCTACTTGCTTGTCAGGCTTTTAGTTATGCACAATTGCTCCAACTTCTGCTGAATTCTCCTTCAAAACGTCATGAAGAATGGTATTCAATAGATGAAGTGAATGGATCTTCTTATCTTTCCGTAATTTCTCCTCCGCGGTCAAAGTTGCGGATATCTTGTCAATTCTCAGCAACCCATCATCCAAGTCCAGTTGTGCGAGTACTGCATGCATCTTAACCTGTCATAGCGAAAGTCTAATGTTCTGATCCTAAAGAATGGAATTCAACACGATAAAAAAAAAAATTCAAACAAATCAACCATGTGCTTTTGCGGAATTGCTGAACCCATGCTCTGATACCACTTGTTGTGAAACAAACCACCAAAATAATATGTTGAAGTTATAAGTCAAATAATAATGAAGTATATGATCAAGCAAAAGAATAAAGAAGACAAGAATATGACAGGGGAATTAAGAGATTTTATTAACTCAAAAATAATGGAAAAAATAGAAAATTACAATGGATCCTATATTCTAGTAATCTATTTTCTTACATTTATAAAATTATATAGAAGAGCCTAATATTTATAGGAAACATGCAGGGGACGTTCAAACCTTCTTAGTAGAGTTGTTGATGAAGTATGATGTCAAAACAATCGAGCCCAAAACGAAAAAGGAGAGAAAAACGCGAAAAATCGGAAACATGTAAGGTGGGCGCCGCGACGCCGGGTGTTCAAGTAGGATGCCAAAACAATCGAGCCCAAAACGAAAAAGGAGAGAAAAACGCAAAAAATCGGAAACATGTAAGGTGGGCGCCGCGGCGCCAGGTGTTCTGGATTTTTTTTTTGGTTCCCAAATTGTTTTCTCCATCCTGAACTCCTTTTCAAATTCACTACAAATTTCCAACTCTCAATGGGCTTCCAAGATAGAATTTCAACTTGATATATGACTCCAATAGCATTCCAAATTAAATTCTTGATGACGTGCACTTCAATTAGAATTTTTCAATATTTCAAACAAAGAATTCGGTTCACTCCCAAATTCTAACAGTAAATTTATTATTACACCCCCAATTCGGAAAATACATTGTCTTGCCCCAATCTTCATGAATGTATCCATAAGTGTCCCATCATATTCTGTACTTGGATAGAAAGTTGAAGTCTCTCATCTCACCTCACTCGCTCCTACCGCCTTCAATGCAGACTACTGAATTACCTCTTCATTATCACTTTCATATCAAGTCCCATAATACTTAATTCATTTTAATTAACTGTCGAAACGAGTTTTTGTGCAAAGTCTTTCTTAGTCCAGGATCAACTTGCTCTAGCGCAGTCATAAAACCACCTTCCACCTGGTGGTCAAGTGCACCTTGAGCCGAAACGTCATTATTGTGGGTCATTCAAATCTAGGATATTAGCTTGTCCCGTTTAGCAAGATTTGTGGAAAGCCAAAAGTTGTTTTGGGTCATTCTATAATTTTCTTTTTTAATAGTTAAAAAAGATTAAAGAGGACGTTGACTTAAAGTTGAGTTCTTGAGAAAGCTCCTCTAAAAAAGAAGACAAGCCATCTCAAATTGGTAATATCGCTAAAATCCAGAAGACATGAAAATTTGCAAAACAATCTCAATGGATTTAGTGAATTCAACTTTGAGATTTCAACATCAACTCCTATTTAAGCTCAATGAATCTGTCAAAAGTTCTAATTATCAGAAACCGTATACTAGTAGGTGATTGAGCAAACAAATAGATGGGAAATATCAATCACTTCTTTGTTTTTTGTTACTTTTCTTGTGGCCGTTGTTCTTTGCTCTTGTAGTCGATACTTCAAATTGGCTGACCAAAAATAAGTCACATTTCTGCGCTGACAACATATCATTTAATATATAATCCAATTATAGTATTGATTTGTTAGTTACTTAAGCTTAAGCACGCACTTGTGTGCGCACACATACGTATGTATATACGGTTTCATTTGAATTAAGTTGCGCACACATCCATGGCTACTTGAAAGTTCTCTCTCTATGCACGCATCTCACGTGTATTATCTATTTTATTTTAACTTTTGGAAATGGGTTCCACGTATGTTATCGCATGAATTTGTTGGGAGCTGCCAATATCCATGAGTGCAATGGAATGTCGAGCACAAGGCAAGGGCTAGGATTCTCATAAAAATAATAAGCGAAAGTATCACATGTATTCGTTAGTTACCATCATTAGCAATGTTTTCTTGATTATCGACAGATTAGAGCTCGATAAATCGTTGTTTTGTTATAATGATATACTATGAGGCAAGAGATGTACGTAGCTTAACAAATGAATCCTAAACCTTTTATGTTAATTAAATTCGATGTTTTTCATGTTTACGAAGCTGCGAATGACTTGAATTTGGTGCGCTAAAATGCAACGTGTTTGCGTTGGAATTGAGCAAAATGAGTCAATAACAGTGTACATAGCATGGCAAAATTTTCTTACAACACTTTGAATTGAAATGCATGGAGCAATCAAATTAACATAGAATTAACCAAATAGAACCACTGTGAACAAACAATTCACTACATTTAAAGGTTTCCAAACATCAACTATAGAGAAATTTTATGACACACTACATCCATATCTCTTCACAAGGCAGGCTCAAGACAAACTAAGGGATAAAAAAAATAGAGAAAAATAAAAGGGCGACAGCACGACGACAAAATAAGACTTGGTCACAGACCATCAAACTGGAACGATCACATTATTCAACACATTGTAAAGATTGTACAGCATAACTAGTTTTGGGGCTTCTCCCATTTGAGGAGCTTAGTTACCTCCCATGTGAAGTCAGGGTCATCTCTTCCGAAGTGGCCATATGCAGCGGTTTTCAAGAACCTTCCATTGCCACCCCTCTTCAAATCCAAGTTTATGGAAATCATTCCAGGTCTGAAATCGAAATTCTCCTTCACAATCGTCAAGATGTCCTTGTCTGGTATGCTACCGGTGCCATAAGTGTCAACAAACACAGATAATGGCTCAGGCACACCAATGGCGTATGAGACCTGCACTATGCATCTGCGGGCAAGGCCACTGGCAACAATGCTCTTGGCAGCCTGCCTAACGATGTAGGCCCCACTTCTGTCGACCTTAGTTGGGTCTTTCCCAGAGAAAGCACCCCCACCATGGGCACCCCACCCACCATAGGTGTCAATAATAATTTTACGACCAGTGAGACCAGCATCACCATGTGGCCCACCAATAACGAACCTACCAGATGGGTTGAGGTGGAAGATTGTCTTTTCGTCAAGGTACTTCTCGGGGATGACAGGTTTGATGACGTGCTCCTTAAGGTCCTTAGCAATCTCATCATTAGTAACAGTTTCATCATGCTGAGTGGAGATGAGAACAGTGTGGACCCTAACCGGAACCATTGCACCATTGTCATTGTAGTACTCGACTGTAACTTGGGTTTTTCCATCAGGTCTCAACCACGGACATGTACCATTCTTGCGGACTTCAGTGAGACGGGCACCTAGTTTAGTAGCAAGCACATGGCTGAGAGGCATGAGCTCAGGGGTCTCATCTGTGGCATAGCCAAACATGTGACCCTGATCACCCGCACCAATCTCCTCTGGACGCTTGGTTAGGTGGCCGTGGACACCTTGAGCAATATCAGGGCTCTGTTGCTCAATGTTAACTAAGACCTTGCACTTGTCCGCATCAAGACCAACATTATCTGATGTAAATCCTATATTACGGCAGGTGTCACGCACAATCTTCTCATAGTCGACATTGCCCTTGGTTGTGATCTCACCAAAGACCATTACCATATTCGTCTTGGTACAAGTCTCGCAGGCAACTTTGCTATCGGGATCCTGTTCGAGGCAGGCATCAAGCACTGCATCTGATATTTGATCACAGAGCTTGTCAGGGTGGCCCTCATTCACAGATTCGGAGGTGAATAGGAAGGTGTCCATGTTTTCAACCTGCATAAGTTAAATTATATTTAAAAAGTATTAAGTTCATAGTTAAGTATAATTCAACCCCGTCATGTAAGGATAATATAACATACGCTACATAATCAGACTTTCTATCTATCGCTATATAACCAAGTAACTTTTGCATTTTGAATTGGCACCAAACGTCCACTTCTCTTACAAGGGGAGTATATGTGTATTTCGTGAGTGCTTAAGAAAGAAAAACACAGAGTATATGCCCAGGAAAAGCAATTGATAATTTCTTAAGATCCACCCAACAAGTTCTTTTGCAGACACTAACGGGGAAAAAAAGTATGCAACAATATATTCAGTAAAATAGATTCCGAAATAAAAGATGCGTTTTTAACTTTGTACTTATAAAGAAGTTCAGCACCTACTTAACCAAATAAAGAAGCCAACTTTACCAATTTTGGAACACAGGGTCCAGATGTTCTTTGTTTTTTCTTGTTTAAGCTACCAAGATAAGATTGCTTGACAGCCTTCCAGGAAAAACGATTCTTTCAGGGGTGACATCGCACATCTAGTAGAGATCTTATTCAAAGGAAACAGTATACCCAATCTACTGATTTAACTACTTAAATACATTCTGAACATTAAGAGTGCAAATCAAGAAATGATCATAAGTATTTATTGCAGCAATATTTGACACTAAACAATAAAACGAACGTCGCATAGATATCTTGTAAATTGAACTCTGATGAAGTCACCGACAATCATCATCAACCAAACTGTTTAATTTGGAAGCTTAAAGTTCAGATCTTGATCTTTCTTTGTCCAAGACACTTCAAGAAATTCATAAGCAAATAATTAGAGACAACAACAAACTAAACCTACTTACCAATCAATTTTTCTGCTCATTTTAAGAAGTTGATCCCAGATTACAACAAGAACAAAGTCTTTTTCCCATTAAATTCGAGGTCCGCTACAAAAATAGTTTTTCACCACTCCTTTTGATGCATTACGAGATCTACCGATAACCCTGAAGGATTGTAATTCTTTTGGTCTATCCCTCCCTCTTTCAATCCCTTCTACTTAAATTGAGTCTATGAATACCCACATCAAATTAAGCTATATAAATGGCTCCTTGTAACACAGAGATCTAAAAGCACAACGAATTTAAATGAAAATAGCAAAGTATTAACACTAATTCAACATAGATTCTGTCAAAAGAAAACTTTAGAAAACTTCAAACAATTATTAATCTTACAATTCCGAGTTCAAGTAAACAGGACCATAATCCCCACATAATTCAATCAAACAAAAACTCAGATCCATTCATTAACACATAACAAGCTAGGACAACATTATAAACAACAAACCCATGAACCTAAAAACATGGATTCTTCCACAAGTTCACTAAATTCTCGTACCTCAAAGATGAACCCAACAGCTGACAGACGAGTGTTTCTTGGGCAGACTAGTTTTAGGTGCACCAAATGCTTGCAATTCTGACATTGGATTGGAGTCTATTTATAAACCGACAGTTCAAAAGAAATGTTATACTTGCCCGATATGTACAGGTTTTATTTTTCACACGATTAAAAAATTAATAATACTTGCCCGATTAGTACGCGTGTTTTATTTAATGTTACTAGAAAATTCTATCCCTCGTTTAATTATCAATCACTAATAGTAAATTATAATTGAAAGTAGTAAAGAAATAAATATATATTAATAAAAGAATAAAATAAAACATTCTTAATAAAAAAAAACATTGTTATATAATTGAGATAAGAAAATAAATAAAGTGAGTATATATAAACGGGACGAAGATAGTATTTGGTATGCGAGTGGAGTTGACAATAAGTTATGTGAGGTGGGTCTAGGGTGGTTTGTCTATTGGTGGGTTTCAGCCGTCAGATTGGAGATCCGATGGTCAGCATCGTTTGGGGTGGGTGGCGAGAGTGACATTTATGTGGTTAAAATTAGTTTATATATTTATTTGTATGGTAATTTATTGGTGAGACTTATACCATAATTGTTGGTCTTCAGTTCACCAACCACGGATGTGGACCATCTCCATAAATGGTCTAGGTTTGGTATGTTATTTACAATTTCTAACACTTCAATTTTTACTTTATACAATAATAAGTGGTTGTAAATGTAATTAAATAAAATTTAGTGGTTAATAAATAAGTGGTTATAAAGTGTATCTAGGTGTAAAAAATGATTTTTCTTATTTTTAATATTATTTTAAAATTTTAATCATTTTAATAATTATTTAATAATTAAAAATAATATATACCAAACATCTAAAATTATAAAATAATATTTTTACTTAAAAATCCCATAATTAGGCAATTGTACAATTTTCAAATTTCCAAAATACAAAAGCATAACATAAATCTTATCTAACTATTTACCAAATAAAGTCATTTTTTTTACTTTTATACAAATAAAGTCATTTAAAATCTTGAAACTAAAGCCAATAGAAGCTTTTAAAAAAGGGGGAAATAAAAAATTAAAAATTAAAATCAAATAAAAAGCTTTTAAAATAGGAATTTTTTTAAAGAAATTAAAATTTTAGTAAATCGTGCTTGAACACAACTACGTGCGTTTAGTCGCGCATTAAGCAGTTTGCTTTTCAATTGATGTCTTAATCCACACTTACTGTCAAGCCATGGTGTTTCGCTCACACCTCGACGCATTTTTTAGAACACTGTAAATAAGTAATACTTATGGATCCTTAAAATTTTGTGGATGAAAAATAGTTTGCGTATATTTATGAGTAGTTTAAAATATGAGCCAAAAATAGGAAATGAAATTTTATTTATGATTACGGTCCTCAAATCTCTACAAATGAATTATGCAAGCATTAGTCAATAATTCATCTATTAATAATTTATCTAAAATTATCAGTAACTTTTTAAGAGGAATGACAGTTGGCCTCATGAAATGTTTGGATAATAAATGGTTAGTGCTTATGAATATATGGTTAAGATTAATGTTAAATTTTGACCGGTTAAAGAAATAAAAATTATTGGTACTTTAGATTTTACACGAATAGAGTATAAGCCCATGTTTGGTACTTATTAAAATTTTCATTTTCATTCTTCTACTTATTTTCAACCACACATTTTTCAATAAATAATATTTTTCATCACATCAATAACTTTTCCTTCTTTTTCAACCACACATTCTCAATCATTCTACTATTCCAAAATACATTCTTTCAAAATAATGTAACTCAAACACACCCTAAATATATGCCCTATTTTGTCTGTTTAAACCTGTAGATAATATGTTTCTATTTGCAGGGTAATTAGAGCAAACATATGTCATGAGTTCAAACGGCCAAACCCCTGTTTGGCACCAAAGTTAGAAACTCTTTTTTCTTTTTTTTTTCCAAACTTAATTTAAACACGTATTTTATGAATCGACACATTTTCTCAATTTTTCAATCACACATCTCATCAACTTTTATCAAAATTAATTAAATAAGAAAAGAAATTAAGTCTTGTCACCAATTTATAAAAGTTTTGCATGTTAGATCTTTGATAAATAATAAAAATTAAAAAAATGAAGACAGCGTAGCGTGTATATTTGAGACTTGAAAAAAAAAAATATTGTGGTTTATTTTAACATATTAAACTTTTAGATAATGTAGTTCAAAAAAACAAACGGCACCAAAAATAAAAGTTAGACCTAAAGCCTGAAAAAATTGATTGGAGACGAATTTGTTTTATTTGTGAAATTACGGAGATTGTGGCTATAAATTTTCCGTAATACAATGTTTTGGAATTTTTAGAATTAAGTCAACCTTTTTTCTTTAAAAGAAAAATATAATAGACTAGCTTTAAAAATGAGGAAAATAAATTAAAAATCAAAATGTGTGAAGGCATTCACTGACTATTTGAATAGGTTCAAAATGTGTAAATAATTATAATTTCATATATTGACAATGTCTGCATTCACACACACACACACA
>CAIGRP010131522.1:0-11342 GCA_903798385.1 Fraxinus cuspidata
TTTAACGTGAAGTCAGTTTAACACTCATTAGATTTTTTATGGATTCAGTCATGTTTTTTCCATTATTTTATCGAAATATTTGTTGAGTTTCAATTTCATGAACCTATGTTGAGTTTGATTTAACTTTTACTAAATTCTTCATAGATTTAATCCCGCTCTTTCTATTAAATGATTGAACTAATTGTTGAATTTAATCTCAATTATTTTATTAGTGTGATTCAATTACTGCTTTATACTTGAAGTATATGGTCGATCTTTGAATTTGATTTCAATAAAATTGTGCGAATGCGTTATATGAAGTTTGGATTTTAGAACTACTATTGAATTAATTTGATTTTTAACGCATAGGCTCCAATTAGGGTGTTGGGATGAAAACCTCTAATTGAGTTATAAAAATGAATAACTAATGTGAATGATTCGATCCAAATGAGGGAATTCCGATACTTCACTACCTAAATTCAATGATTTTAATTTTACCATCTCAAGACATTGATGTTAATTTCATTCAAATACCAAATTCAACTACACATTTGAGAGAACAATGCGTTCTTTTTTATTATTTGAGTAATTTTCCATTTTCGTGTGGAATCGACATTCCAAAAATGTGCTACAATATTCACATTATTCTTTGGGAGTAATCAGTAAGCTAGCCTCAATATCCATCCTTCGTCTTAGTTTCATTTATTCAACAAACCAAAGCTAACTAACAAAAATCGTTTGTTTCCATTAATTGTTGAAATTTGTAATAAAACGTAAGAAGCACGTTTTTACAACAAATTCGAATTCTAAGATTTGGGATGTTTGACCATAACCTGAACATCATTAAAACGGGAAAATTGATAAATCTAGAAATTTCAACTTAAAATAATTAAATAAAAAGAAACAGAAACGAAAAAATAAATAAAAAGTATATTAGAATTTGGGTGTGACCTAAATTCCTTATTGAAGTAATTGAAGTGCACGTTAAGAAAAATTTAGTTTGGAATGCTATTGGAGTCCTATGTTAAGTTGAAGTTCTATTTTAGAAGCCTATTGAGAGTTGAAAATTGATATTGGACTTAAAGATGAGTTCGGGATGAAGAAAACAACTTGGAACGAAAAAAAGAAGAAGAAGAAGAAGAAGAAGAAGAAGAAGAAGGGCAGAACGTTTGGCGCTGGGCACCGTTTGGATTTTCGCCCTAAGCGTCGTGGCGCCGCGTTCTTGGAATGTTTCGCGCTTTCTTTCTTTTTTCGTTTCGAACACGGTTTTAGGTATCCTACTTCATCAACAACTCTACTAGGAGGGTTTGGACGTCCCCTGTATGTTCTCCATAAGTATTATGCTCTTTTATATAATTTTATGATGTGAGAAAAGTGATTACTAACTTTTAGGGTCATTATAATATTTCTACATTTTCATTATTTGTGGTGCAATAAAATCTCCTAATTACTCTACCACATTTTTTGTCTTCTTTTATTCTTTTGCTTGTGATCAAATACTTCATTATTGTGCTATATAACTTCAATATCTCAATCAGGTGGTTGGTTTCATATCAAGTGGTATCGAGCGATACGTGATCCTTGGATTCCCAACAATTGGTATCAAAGATTGTAGGCATAATTAACACAACAAGTGATATCAGAGCTTAGGTTCAACAGTTCCGCAAGAGCACAGAGTTTGATTTGTTCAAGGTTTTTGTTCGTGATGACTTCCATGAAGTATGACATTACGCGTTTGGATCAGAACACTAGATTTTCGCTATGGCAGGTTAAGATGCGTGCAGTACTCGCACAGCAGAATTTGGATGATGCGTTGCTGGAAATTGACAAGATGCCTGCAAATTTTACCGCGAAAGAGAAATTACGGTAGGAAAAGAAGGTGGTTTCTCACATTCATCTTCATCTATCGAATATCATTCTTCAGTACGCTTTGAAATAGGGTTCAACAGCTGCTTTATGTTTGAAGTTGGAGCAATTGTGCATGACTAAAAGTCTTACAAGCTAGTTGCATATCAAGCAGCGTTTATACTCTCATCGAATGGTAGAAAGAAGGATCATTGAAAGATCACCTAACTGTATTTAAAGAGATCGTCACTGATTTGGAAACTTTGGAAGTAAAGTATGATGAAGAAGATTTGGCCTAGATCCCATTGTGTTCATTGCCCACTTCATTTGTAGACACGATCTTGTATAATCATGATACTCTTACCATAGAGGAGGTGTATAATACTCTATTTTCAAAAGAGAAGATGAATCATCTGATTTCTAAGACCACAGATGGAGAAGGCCTGGTTGCTCATGGAGGTTCTGGAAGGGCAGATTGAAATCTAAGTTCAGTAATCAGATTTGTGACTTCTACAAGGAGAAGGGGCACATGAAGAAAGATTGTTACAAATTGCAGAATAAAGAAAGGTTGGCTGCAAGTCGACATGGGAAGCAATCAGAGACTTCAGGAAGCAGACCTCGCAGAGAACATTGTAAGTGAATGATATCTCTTAGCTATTTCTAACATCGAGTCTAAACCAGAGGAGGATTGGATTCTAGATTCAACGTGTGTTTCATATGTGTCCTAATAAGGACTTATTTATTACATATGAAAAAATTTTCAAAGATGTCGTGATTATGAGAAACAATGTATTTTGTTGGATTGCTGGAATTGGTACGGTCAAATTGAAGCAATTAGATGAAACACTTGGCCAGGTTCTACATGTTCTAGATTTGAAGAAGAATCTCATCTCGTTGTCTATCCTTGATTTAAAGGGTTATGAGTTCTTTGGTGGAGGTGGAGCTATGAAGGTTTGTAATGGTGCTCAGGTTGTATTGGAGGGACATAAAATGTCTCAGTTATATATCTTGTAGGGTTGTGCAGAATCTAGAAGAGTCAGTCACCACAGGTTCAGTACCGTGGTGGATATTCAGTTTAGTACAATACCTTTAGGAGCTCGTAAAAGGTCGGACTTGAAAAATATTGCTCAGTTGAGTTCAGGAGATATGGATAATGCCGCTTTGCCATCATCATATGCAGTGCTATTGTATTCAATTGCTAGGGACAAACCCAGTGGAAAAATGTATGTTGATGCTGATTTTATTGAGCATGCTTTCAGCGTAGTAGAATGTGTACAATCTACCAAGGGACTTTCTTTAAAAGCATTTGAGTTTAATTATGCTTTGGGGTGTGTTACAGCTCAATTTGGTGAATTTTAAAATCATTATGATTTTTTTTGGGAATCTGAGATAATTTTGCAGAGTAGTGCTTGGATTCATTGGACGAAGTGGAGTATTTTGTGTTTGGTTGGAGAAATCAATTTTGGTTATTGTTGAAGAGTCAGTTCATTCCATGCAGATGATTTTCTTGTCCAGGTGGAGAATATTTTGGAGCTTTGTTCGTTGCAGTGGAATTCGTGTCAAGGTAGAGATTATTAGAATTTTAGTGAGATCTAAATTCCTTGTTGAAGTAATAAAAGAATTCTAATTGAAGTGCATGTCAAGAAGAATTCAATTTGGAATGATATTGGAGTCTTATATCAAGTTGAAGTTCTATTTTGGAAGCCCATTGGGAGTTGAAAATTGGTATTGGATTTGAATAAGAGTTCGAGATGTAGAAAACAACTTGGAACGAAAAAAAAGAGGGGTAGAACGCCTGGTGCTGTAGCCCCGAGCATGGGGCGCCATTTGGATTTTTGCCCCAGCGCCACCTGTGCCTGTTCCGGAATTTTCACATTTTTCTCTCTTTTTTTTGTTTTGGACTTGATTTTTGGCATCCTACTTCATCAACATCTCTACTTGGAGGGTTTGGACGCCCCCTACATGTTTCCTATATATATATATTATGCTATTTTATACAATTTGTGAAAAAAGTGATTACTAGATTTTAGGATCATTGTTATAATTCTCCATCTTCATTATTTGTGGTGCAATAAAATTTCCTAATTCATCTGCAATATTTCTTGTCTTCTTTTATTCTTTTGCTTGTATTCAAATACTTCATTATTGTTCATTATAACTTCAACATCTCAATCCGGTAGTTGGTTTTATATAAAGTGATATTGAGCGATACGTGATCTTTGAATTCCTAACAATTGGTATTAGAGATTTTGGGTATAATTAACACAACAAAGTAAACTAAATTTCTTTCATCTTACAACCCAGATCTACATTTCACGGAGTCGTCATCACATTTCTCTTTTACAGAAGTTCTTGTTGTCGTATTTATCCTTCAACTTGGCCCTGATGCCCTCAATATTTTTTCCCACATGTCGAAGTTTTGCATGATAATTGAATATATGAAAGACCATCTGGATGCTACTCCTATCTACGTGGAAAATGAATATGTCTGAGGTATCTTTAGCTTCATAATATACTTCTCTGATATGTTTCACCAATGCTTTGAGAGTGGCATTCTTGTTCCGCTTCTCAGTCTTGTCCTCTAGGAAAGCTTTCTTCAAGTCAAGCTTCAGACAATTTTTTTGTACTCCTATTCCACAATTTTATTATATCTAACATCACCAAATTGTTTTGATTACTTAACAATATTCAATTTTGAAATTCATACACATCTTCAGATAAGAATCTAATTGATTTCTAATTGTTTATTCAGGTGTGTCATGATGGAAAAACGATTAAAGCTGAAGTAGCTCATGAAATTATCACACGTCACTCTAGAGCTCACCAAAAGGAGGTAAAACTAACGCAAACAGTATTGCTTCAATCTTTGCTTGGACTCGGGGTCCACACGTCGGTAACTAAATTTGATTTTGAGTCTAATAATTTGTTATAATAAAATGCATTATTTTTACATATCCTTTTGCACTGCAAATTTAATAGTTTCTTTTAACCATGAATAAGGAAAAATAATTAACAAGCAAGCAAAATGTTTTGGACAACAATGCAAAGCTATTGAATTCCACTGAGAAACTAGAAGTATCTTGTATTTGTGTAGTGGAGGCTGGAAAAATTACCAATGATCTATAAAAAAATTACTATATTCATCCACATTATATTCCAACATTATCTTTATTAAATTCATTCATTTAAACACTATTAATTCATGCCACTTTTGTACATCTATCCCACTTTAAGTATATTCAACCGAATAGTTGTGCATGACACCATCCATCGCATGCATCAGATTATCAGCACACTTCTTCATTGCTCTATCAATCTCAGAAACCAATGACGCATCGATGACATTGTGATAATTCTCTAAAATATCTTTGGCAGGTTTAGTGGCACCAAGAGAAGGAACAGGAAAATTGCAATAAGAACACGAAAACGAATGCCAAATAAGAACATCATCACAATATAGTGCATAAAACAACTCATCTAGCAATTGATAATTTAACTTCCCCATCCACAACAAGACTAGATTCACTTCTCTATAGCCTCAACAAACATAAGATAAATGTAAAATGAAATTCTGGACAGATAGAATGCACTGGAGCTCCGAAATAATAAATTTTCTCAACATCATGCCAGCAATGATCTAATAAGCATTAGTAACAGAAGAATTCCCTTTGAGAAGGTTCACAAAAAGCATTAATGAAATATTAGTAATCGAGCAAGAAAGTAATGAAAAGATATATAATCCAAAGAAACTCCAAACAAGCAATATTATTTTCAGTTCAGACATTCTAAACCCAATGGCAATCGTCACAGGAGACCTAAATATTTTAGGAAAATTTGCAACAAAAAAGAGAAGCCATAAAGTTCAGTGTTCAAACGGGATTTTAACCTTTAAATATTTTAGGAAAATTTGCAGTTTCAAACCTTTAAATCAAAGTAGATATGTCACAAAATTTCTAAAATGTACGGTCGAATTACCTCTTGACAATTTCCATCCAAAAATAAATAGAAAAAGAAAAAGAACTTTCTTTCATCTTACTCACCAATCCCAGATCTAGATTTCGCAGAGTTGTCTGCACATTTCTCTTCTACACAGTCCTCATCTTGGGTGCTGCAAACCCAAACTTCTTGGTCATATATATATCGTTCACCTTGGACCTGATGCCCTCAAAATTTTTCCCCACACTTCGAAGTTTTGCGTGATAATCAAATATATGAAAATCCCTCTGGATGCTACTCCTGGACTTGTTCACAGCTGCCCGAGCTACAATTGCATCCACAGTGTCTTCAGCATCATAAAACACGGCTATGATTTGTTTCACCAATTCTCGAAGGGTGGCATCATTGTCCCGCTTCTCGGTCGAATCCTTGACGAAAGCTTTAAACAGACGCAAATCATAGCAAATAAATTCCACCTGACTCTTCACATCAAGAGTCATACTAGCATTGTAAAGAAGCAACTGTTTCAAGCTTTCTAGGAGAAATTCGACTGAAGCATCAAACTGTTGAAATGTGTCCGAATCCCTATCATCTACTACAGTATTAGAACTTGACCCGAAATTGAAACCGGATGATGGTATGGAGTTGAAGCTGGATTCCCTCGAGTCATCTAATAAAGCAATTCGTCGCAACTCCTCCTTCTTAAGCACGGCTTTCACCAGTCTTTCCCAATTGTCATAGTTATTGGACATCTATGAATAAGCACAAATCTTGCAAGCTGATAAGAAATCAGGCCTGCCCTTAAATTTCTCACCTGGGAATCTATTCAATAATAGAACTGTACAAGGGTTGTGGTACTCACCAAGTAAAAAAGTCTTGGTCAACTGCAGTCACCACTCAGAATTGAAAATGTCGCGCAATCGCGTTTGTCTAAAGCTTGAAAAGTCTTCATAAGTTAATCTCCCAATTAAAATGTGGTTTTAGCTAAAAAATATGTTTCAAAATAGTGATTTTTTTTAAGGATATATGAATAAAAAAGAAAAAAAAAATTTAAATTTACGTGCAACATTATTTTATGGGATAATATATGGTTAAAAATGAATTTTGAAAAAATTATTTTAAAAAAAGAAGCCCAGACAGGGACTAAAGGTGTAATTGTGTGGAATTTATTTTAGTTAAAAACTTGTAAGGATCATTATCTTGTTTGAAACCATAGAATTTTAGGACGCCATTTCTATCAAAAGTTGTTTAGTCATTAATGGTATTATTGATTTAGTTTCATTTTATATTCTATACTATTTTTTTTTTTTTTTAAAAGGACCATTAAAGAATATAATTGTTAAAGAACTTCGGTAAAAAGTTATTATGCTTATTGAGCACGATTTAATATTATATAACTATATTGTAAAATTAAACTTGAATGCAACGGTAAACTTATTATGCCTATTCAGCACGATTTAATACTTTATAAATATTCACGTAAAGAAAAGATTAAATATCTATATTGTAAAATTAAACTGAAGGCAAAGGCGACAACTGTTGATTGAAATGTAAATTGCCTCACTAATATTGACTTGTTGACCAATTTTACTAAAGGCGTGTGTGAGGAAATGCATTCTTGGTTCGTTTAAGTTGGTGATTTGATACCTCCACATGGCTGATTTGTGGGCGTTGGATTGAGGGTTATTTGAGTCCCATATTAATAGGGCTTAACCCTAATTAGTGTGTGCGCGACTTCTCTTGTTCTCCATTTGGATTTTCTCTGTAAAATGGTTATTTGATTCTGGCTCTTCCCTTATTATTATTGAGTGAATTTCTATTATTTACTTAGTGTAGATGATAGAGGAGAGTTTACTGTGGTAAACATGTAAATCTGTAAAGCGAGATAAACAATAAGAAATTTATGAATTTCTTCACACATTTGTACTGAATGATTTTGGCCTAGTTTCTAGTATCTAGAACATAATATACTTTGTAGATACTCAACGAGTGAGTTGCATTTAGAAGAACGTGAACGTCTGGGCCGTCAATAGGCGAAAAATTCCTTATGTTTGATTTTCTCACAAACCAACACAGCCAGTGGCAGACCCAGTATTGAAGTTCAGCCCGGGCGGACGTTGACAAATGACTGTTGAAAATCAGCGATCGTAAGAGCGAGATTATTTATTAATATTTAATTAAATAATATTAATAATTATTCAATATATATGTAAATGTGTGTGTGTGAAAACTTAATTGAATACAACCCAAAATATAAGAATTAAACTTTGAAATTATGTAAATTGTTTGCTAAAGCCAAACCCACAAAAAGTTCATAATAATGTTCAAATATAATGATTAAATTTTTCCCTAAAGTTTTCTCAATGTCATATTAAAAAAAGAAATAGGGAATTTTTCTTGAAGTGTCAAAACGTTTTATAAGTATAGTTCTATATGGTGGGCATTAATATAAATTTTATAGTACGTTGTGATAAAAATTGATAAAATATGTGATTGAAAAATTATGAATTTCTTAAAGTATGTGATTGTTGAAAAAATGTGCATTCATTAGATATGTAATTAAAATTAATTATTTCAAATTTAGATTTTAAGACAATAATCGAATATGAATTCAATAAGGCGTGTCTAGATGTTGATGATTGAAGAAAGAAAGGAGAACATACCTGGGACATTGCCATGAACAATTTTCTCCTCGTCCTCCTTAGAAATAGATTGGTTTTCTGCATAGATTCCTCCAAAACCTTCTTCATCATACCTCGTTGCATATCATTCACCAAATGAAGCAATCGTTTCCCTAATCCGACAACCATGTTAAACTCAATCACTGGTACATAATTATACACACTACAAGAAATTTCACTTGCAAGGTTTAAAACTTTTTATCTTAAAAAATTCATTGACAGCCCTAGTGTTGCGTTTTTTTATATCGCAAGTGTACGATATCATGACAAGTAGTTTAGTAGACTTTTGAATCCATATATCTTTCCCACGAATACTATACTTTAGGACTTAATCTAATTTTTCTAACTCTTATTTAATAAAAAAAAGTAAATATTTATGATGATTGTGATTTGTTTTTTTAACTACTTTTAACTAATTTAAAATATAAAAAAATTACAAACAATGGATGATTGAAAATTCAAATATGTGATGAAGGGCAAAATAATTTTCATCTATTGATTATTTTTATTCTTAATTCAAGATTTATAACCCAATTTAGTGTTCGATCGAATTCTTCTATTGTATTCAATTTATCCATCTTGAGTTCTCATTGAGCCTATTTAACTAATTAAATTCACATCTCTATGCGAACCAATTTTAGTTAAACAAAACACTGGTTTTAAGAATTCATATTATGACCGTAATAATTAGTATGAGTATCTCTACACGTTGCCGAATTTTATTATATGATCTAAATTTCAAACTCGCCTCTCGATTCGTAAGAGACTCACATAATCATCAAATTATTGATCAGGTAATTTAATGTATTAAATTCACAATAAAACTAACACATAAATAAATAAATCACATAAATCTTGAATAAAAAATAAAGGATCACAAGTCGACTAAATTGTTTTCCCAAATATAAAAATTAGTTATTCATATTATAAAAATAAAAACGCGCAAAAGTGAAAAGCTTTAACCAAAAATTGACGAAACGTGAAGATTTTTGGTGTTTGTAGTTCCCTTTTTTTTTCTTTTTTTTTTTTTCTCTCTCTCTCTTCTTCTACGTTTTTTTCCTGCTCTCCCCTTTTTTTCTTCATTTCTCTCTTTCTCTTTCTCTCCCTTTCTTTTTTTTTTCTTCTCTCTTTTCTTTTCTTCTGTGCGTCTTTTGTCTTCTCTCCGCCTCATGTTTTTTTTATTTCCGTGCCTTTCTTTTCTCCTTTATTTCCACCTTTTTTCTGCGCGATTGTCTTTCATTCCTTTCTCTTATATATATATATATATATATGTTAAACTGGTCTCAATATACTTGTATTGAAAATTTTAATTGAAGCTCAAATTAAACATATATATATAACCATAAACCTAGATGTGTGTGTGTGTGTGTGTGTGTGTATGTATATGTATCTAGGTTTATGGTTATATATATATGTTTAATTTAAGTCTCAATTAAAATTTTCAATACAAGTCTATTGAGACCCTTTTACCTCCAACCCATTTAATATATAATTTCTCTCCAAGAAAGTCATCTTTGAGTTTTGCTATGTTTCACAACTTTTGCATTCTTTTCTCAAATTGTTCATTAAATATAAAGTTTTACCTACAAAATACATTATGACATAAATTACGTAGAATTTAATAAAAAAGATAATGAAATATCATGATTTAAGGCCACGAATAAGTATATAAACTACACTTATCACATCCCCAAACTTGAATCTTTGTTTGTCCTCAAACAAAATTAAAACCTAACAAACACACAAACAAGTAATACTAATTACCTAATTAGTGGCCAGTTAATCAAATAAAGTAATAAGATTTAGCTAGCTAACCTGGCTTTTTATCTCGAAATTGAAATCATAATAACAAATCTATGCACAACTTCAAAATCACAATACAAAAATTAAAATCCACTTATCCAGTATAAAATCAACGTGTGTTTGAAGAACTAAGTATAGCAGAATTCATAAGTTGTTTTAATTCCCAATTTTCAATGGTCAAATATTTTTTTTATCACTCGTAAGATTCACACACCCTAAAACTTATTATTTTCACTCTTTTTCAGTATGTGAACTAAGGTTGGATTTTATACTATCCTCACCTATCTAGACAAAATTTCACCAATTGCCGTTTTAACATTTCAATAAACAAGGATTTTCCATTAATTTTAATTGTTTCTATTTAATGCACCTACTTTTTCTGAATTTTATTTTTAGAATAATTTTTTTCTTTAATTGAAGCATTTTCTCCCTTAAGTTTTCTAAATGAACTATGTAACAAGCTTGAGGTAGATGATTTCCAAGTCAGATGACCATAAGAGACTAGGTTTTAAAGACACTTATAGACTTAATTGTTCGTGTCATAAAGGCTACGAAGAGAAAATTTCTAATAAAATATTTTTTATGCCTTGATTAGTGCAATGTCTCTCATTTAACATCAATTCAAGTAGAACGACCTCTAACTTGAGATTTTCACCAAATTACATCCTATTGACATTAGACAATCAACACAAGATTTTAATTTCACACATGGAATCCTTATTTATTTCAACATCTTCCTATAACAGTGAAATTCCTCCAGACTATTCTAAATTTGGTCCAAGAATATAAAATTTAGTGGTTTTGAGTTTAGAATCTATGATCCACTATTTCAACCTATTCAATTATAAAATCAACTCATTTATACACAATGTTTATCTTAATTCACGTGCTCAATATATATCAAATTTCACATAGAAAAGCAAAAATTAATCTAAGCATGCAATTTATTCATCATTCATAGATCAATTCATGATTCAATATATTCATCATTGTCAGCCAGACGAACTAACTCACACAAGCACACAAAAGATTTTTTTATTTTTTACTAAAGCAATAAAAGCATAAAAAAACACATAAAAAATGAAAACTCGTGTTTTC
>CAIGRP010131534.1:0-12350 GCA_903798385.1 Fraxinus cuspidata
TCTAGTCGCATGGAACAGTTCAACAAGTGTCTCTTCAAGATGAGTCATTATCTTGTTTGCCTCTTCGCTTGCCATTGTTGATGTAGTGGTCGAAAGTTGAAGGTTCTGAGATCAAAGATGAGAGGACAAGAAGGTCCCCACTAAGCGTGCCAAGAAATTTGTATGACGAATTTTGCGTATTAAAATACAGAAATCGTTACAAATTGTATTTTTTTGAAAAATACAAATAAGTATGAATCTTCTTGTAGTTGCGAAATTACAAAATCCTTTAATTAATGATCTGAATGTTTGAAAACGAGGAGCCACGTGGCTTAAATCATAGGCTTCGATATTTGTTGATAATTTGATTTGCTGAGAAAACTTGACTTATTTGATGCCTGAATTTTGGAGTTTGGATTTGCACTTCGAAACTTGGACTTGATTTTGATTTAATTCGAAGAAGACTTTCATCTCCTTGGGTTCGCTTGATTTGAAGAAGATTTTGATCTTTTCCGTGTTCGTCGGACTTGAAGTTGAGATGATTTCTTCTCTTCCTCCGACTTTGGAATTTTTTTCAGTATTTCGTGGTTTTTCTTCGTCTTTCACCTTTTTTTTCTTCTTCTTTTTTTGTCTCCCCTTTCATTATGAACATTTGGTCCTATTTATAGGGAAAATTTATGACCAATTTGGTAACCCCTCAATTAATTCAATTATAATTGAATAATTATGGATTTTGAAATAATGGGATGGGCTTCAAAAAATTTATGGGCTTTAGTGAGTTTTGATTCAATAAATTTAATTGACTAGTTATTTAAATTGACCGAACCCATTATTTGTTTATTTATTTTTTTTTTATTTTATGTCTATAGCAGCAACCGAACAACTAGCTAAACAACATGTGGAAGTGATTAATAGGTGAAGAAAAGTTGGAATCTTCCAATGAGTATAATGTTGTTGCTGATACGGATAGGGGCCATGAAATGTTTCGGGTGGGTGACATGGTTATGGTTCTTCCAAGGAAAGAGCGTGGTAAAAATTAAAAAAAGCTGGATCAGAAGAAGTATGGGCCTTTTCAAATTTCACAAAAAAAATAATGACAATGCATGTGTCCTTAATCTTCCTAAGCACATGATGATTTCCAAAACATTTATTATTGTATATTTTTATAAGTATATTTTAGATAATAATAAATCTTCATATCTTGATGACAACTAAGGATTGAATTGTTCCAAAGTGGAAGGAAATGATGGGAACGATTAGAAGAGAAAACCCTAAATCAATTGAAAAATAGGAAAAATAAGTAGCTACTAAAATGTGCATAATTTTTAACTTGAGTGTCACATTTATGCGAGCTATTATATTCCGGAGCATTTTTCAATTTTGCACATTTTTTTCAAATGACATTATCAAACTTTGGGGGTCAAATTTCATTGTGTCGGGGATTTATTTTAGTAATTTTCTGTATTAAGTCAAAGGATACTCTCATCATTTTAACAGTTTTTTGTTTTATTTAAATTTATCGACGAAATTAAGGTTTTGCTGTGATTATGATTTGTTTTAACTTTATAAATATGTGTCAAGGGTTGAAAATCATACGGATGTTTTGATTAATAATATTACAATTTTTTCATTCATTTGTGAATTTCAATATTTCTCATGTCCGTTCGGGTTGAGCTGATCATCGGAATTTTTATTGAAACAGACCCATTCTATTGATTCTTGACCAATTCATATCCTATCCAATGAAAATAGGGGTACTTAAATAAATACCCGTACTTTTGAGGCCAATTTGAAAAGTATAATTCCTTCCTTAAACATCATAATATTCACGGTGTTAATGGGTGAAAAAACCTCCTGATCCGAGCGTACGCCGAGGGTGCGGAGCACAGATTGAGTCTGAGCAACGGCCAAACGCATGGCGGAGATGAGCTTTGGGTTAATGAAGTGGGGCATTTCCTCGGTAAGCTCGAAATAAGGTTCTTGGTCTCTGAACTGCGCCAATAGCAGTGGATTTTCGACGTAAAGTCCGTAGCGGCAGTAGCGACGGCAGAAGCGACAGTGCAGAAAGTGCTTTTAAAGTTGGGAATATAGGCCATAACATAGGAGAGAATTGGGAAATTGTTTGGATTTGGATCCTTCCGTTGAAGATTCTAAGACTGAACTGGGTTTCTTAAATTCTTGTTTGTAGAGAGAAAAAAAAAAGGTGCCAATATTCAAAAGAATATGATACCGTTATATTAATGTCGAGCATTCTCAAAGAATTTAAATAAATAAAACGATACAAATGAATATGTCCTCTCAGGACCAAGTGCAAGTGGAAATTAGACGTCCATAATCCTCTTATTCATTACAATCTTTTTATTACTAAGAAGATGCCCATGATTCTGATTAAAGGGAAATAAAAAAGAATAAAAGGAAATAAATGTAATTTTGGCCGAAAAGGTCCCTTAGTAAAGCTTTACGATGCAACTTAGTTCTGGTTTCGAGCTCTTTCCTTCTCCTTCACTTCACTCCCTTGGGATTTGTCGTATTCTTCATCATAGACAAAGAACCAGACTTCAGTCATCAAAACAAGAAATATCTTTATCACAAAACCATTTTTTCTTTTTTCTAAACTGAGGTTGAAATGTGGAAACGAAAACCTTGAATAGGCTAGAGTAAAGGTTCTCAAAAAGTTGTAATTTATTTTTAAATAATTAATTTTTTATTATAAAAAAATTATTTGTTACACTTTAGTAATTTCATTGTAATATAAGAGTTAAACTCTGAAATTATGTAAATTGTTTGCTAAAGCCAAACCTACAAAAAGTTCATAATAATGTTCAATTCTTAATTCATGTTTCCAAATATAGTCCATGTTTGACACACATTTTTTTCAAAATTCATTTTCAATCATACATTCTTCAATAAAAAAATTTTCAATCACATCAATAACTTTTTTTTAATTTTTAACAATATATTTTTCATCATATCACTATTTAAAATATATTCTTGTCTCAATAATATCTGCCAGTCACACCCATAATTATTAAATTTTTTTCCCTAAAAAGGTTTTCTCAAAGTCAAATTAAAAAAATTAAAAAATTAGGCACTTTTTCTTGAAATGTCAAAACGTTTTATAAGTATAGCCCCGTATGGTGTGGATAAAAATAAATTTTATAGTATATTTTAATAAAAATTAATGAAATACTTGATTAAAAAATTATAATTCCATGAAATACGTGATGTTTGAAAAAATGTGCATTTATTAGATATGTAATTAAAATTAATTATTTCAAATTTAGACTTTAATATGGCACATTAAAAAATTGAATATGAATCTGATAAGGCGTGTCTAGAGGTTGATGATTGAAGAAAGGAAGGAGAACATACCTGGAACATTGCCATGAACAATTTTCTCCTCGTCCTCCTTAGAAATGGACTGGTTTCCTCCATAGATTCCTCCAAATCCTTCTTCATCGGACCTCGTTGCATATCCTTCACCAAATGAAGCAATCGTTTCCCTAAATCAGCAACCACGTTAAACTCAATCACTGGTACATATTTATACACACTACGAGAAATTTCACTTGCATGGATTAAAACCTTTTATCTTAAAAAATTCCTCGACAGCCCTAGCAAATTTTATCGTCCTCGAAAGTGAAATATCTATCTATCTATACCTCCAAGATCAACAAAAGCACATCATTTTATGACGCGAAAACAAAAGGAAAACAAGATTTGAAAACCAACCCTCTTTGATTTTTGGATTCCTGAGACTTGTCTATTTGCTCTGTACTCTGGGGTTGATTAGGCCCTGACATGGCTTGTGCAAATCTGACTCCACAATCTCTCCTGCTGATGTTATTTGGCAATTTTGAAGAGAAAACAGCTGCCGTTGGTGGTTGTATCCTAACTGATCGAACTGCGTTGAACATTTTCTTACTTATCAATCCATGTATATATGAAACCAGGATATAATATATATAGAAAGGGACAAAATTAGAGATGAGGATATATTGAGTCAGCAGGGATTTCTGGATGAACAGAAATTCCCCTAGTCATGCTGCGGCCCAATAGTATAGGTTCTGGTAGCTTCACAGTATTCACTTGGCTTGACAAGTGTACTAAGGGAAACCCTAGAATATGCCACAAAGTCTTGAAGCCATTAAAGGAGGATCTGATTTAAGATTAGTCTTAATTTCCACGGGGCTTTATGTAGGAAAATATATATTAAAAAGGTCTTCGACGTTTATTAACATTTGTTGACTAACACTACCAAAAAAAAAAAGGTTTCAGACAAGAATTTTCCATTCTTGAAACCTAGATATTCGTTATTATTACTCTTTACTAACGGAATATTAACAACTACAAATTCGTTGTTAATTTGAGAGTCACTGATAGTTACCAATGGATCGCATCGTTGGTAAAGAGTGAAGGACTTGTTTCGACTAGGATTGACTAAAAGGATGCATTTGCTGATTACTTTTAGATGCTGGATTTCCTTAGGGCTGTTCATTTCAGTTTTTTGTGCATCAACTCCTGATTGTAATTGGCTATATACGTAATCATGGTTATTTGAATTATAACTAAAGTCAAATGAATTGGGATCGGTAGAGTCCTAAAAGGAATATAACTATTCACTGGCCGCGCATTAAGGGTTTGGGCTCTTAGAACAGGAATGTTAGCTGCTCGCTGTGCGCGACCTTAGCTCTCCAGTGACGGGCTTACTGTTCGCTGGGCGTCATCCAGCGCTCGAGTGGTGGTGTGTATAACATAAATTCTAGTTCGCGTGAAACAACTATTTTCCAATCCTATTACGCTAAGTATTATTTTCAAGTCTGGTACAACTAAGTGTTGTAGAGTTCATAGAGCATCACCTATATGATTGTGAACTTGGCCAATTTTATAAAAATTATACTTAGTTGAACTAAAGTAATGAACTCTATGAACCAATTCAATGTTCAAGACATCAGAATTTTCTGGTAACACCCTTTAAGATCTTGTTGCTTGGTTCTGATAGCCCAATAATAACTAACCAAGAGATGATTGAATTGATTTTTTAAAACTTTTCGAAGATTTAATCTAAATTCAAACAAGTAAAGACTAAATAGATGAATTTAAATAACAAGCACAAATATAAAAGCAATAAGTAAAAGGAAGAGATAACGTAAACGATATAATTGTGGAGATTTGATCCAAAGCAATGAACTACATCCTCCGTTACAAAGCTCTCAAACACGAGCAAGACATTTTTCCCTGTGTTAATTGACTTATAGTGTAATTCAAACTTTTACAACGTTTTATGTGATTTACAAGTAACGAGCATCGATTCTTATACAATGTTGAACTTTATGGACCTCAACACGACCCACTGTTGAGCTTTAACGGGACCTCAATATGACTCACACTATTGAGCTTTACGGGACCTCAATATGACTCACATGTTATCACTTTATTTCTTTAAGTTTGGCAATATTAGCTTTTATAAGAGTTTTTATGGTTCTTGATTCAATGTTCATGACATCAGAATTTTCTGGTACTGCTTTCTTTGAGGTTTTTTTGTTTTATCCTTTAAGATCTTCCTGTTGGTTCCTATTCCATTTTTCCGTGTAACTGACAATGATATAGTGAATGTTTCATTGCACTTTGATCTTAAACAATGCTCTAGTCTATTTTACTGGTAATCGGGTTTGAATTTGTAATGTCCTTTTCTTTATATAGTAAATACTGATTGAATTTCTTTATGTCATTATTGTTAGTTTACAAGTTCTTTTAAAGGTTTTCATTCAATATATTTGATATGATGCCATTAGAACCATCTTATATAGCTCTCTAGGTACGTTGTTTAATGTCTTTCTACTAAAAGATACTTCAAATGTATTGGACCATAAGTTGTCACAGAAATAGTGCAACTTGAATGATAAGGCTGAATAACGTGCCCATATACTTTTGATCTGTGACTTGAGAGTGCGCATGGGATGTGAAGGACTTGTTTCGGTAGAGACAGATTAAAATGATGCATTTATTGATTACTTTTGGATGCTGAACCTCCTTAGGGTTGTTCATTTCAGTTATTTATATTAAGTCGTAATTGTAATTGGCTATATTTATCCAAAATCATGATTATTTGAGTTGAAATTAAAGTTAAAAGAGTTGGATTGGTAGAATCCTAAAAGAAGTCGAAGACATTCAAGAAGATCAAGAAACGGGAAGACGACCGCTCGTCGCTACACATTGAACGCTTGAGTGCTCAGAACATGAATTTCATAGCTCATTGCTCTTGACCTTGTGGCAGGCTTACCGTTAACTAGGTATCAGACCAGGTCGCTGGCAGTCGAATTAAAATTCTAGTTCACGTGAAAAAACTATTTCCAATCCTATTTCACCCTATCCATTATAAATATACAAGCCATGAAATATTTTTGGGTGTGGCTTAACATTATTTTATAGGGCTGGACAAAACTCTTGAATCGGACCCGAACCAAACAGATGCGAAGAGAGTGGTTCTTCATAAGTTAAATATCGAAACGGGTATCTGAATAGAGAACAGACGGGTTTGGTTTGGTTCTCGGTTCTAGACCAAGGATCGAAGAACCGAATTTAAATAATTTTTTATTGAATTAATTAAATTTTTTAAAATTTTTCTAAACAAATTAGCAAATTAACTAATTTAGTATTTAATGTTCCAACTCCCAAGCCAAGTCCATACCTAGCTAGTCTAGCCCAACCCAACCCAATTTCTAAATTCAGTTTTTTGGCCCGATTATTAATTTCATTGTTAGCCCAAGATATACGCTTTTCTAAGTTTGTATCCTTCCATTTTCAATTTCATACTTTCATTCAGTAAGCATAGGTCCACTATCTACAAATCATTTCATAAATTGTAAAGTGAAAACCTAGTAAAATATATTTTTCTAGAAAAGATGAGGTACAACGATATGTAATGGAACTCACCGACGATGCTACTAATGGAAATTCTATCATTTTATATTGGTGGAAGATGAATAAATCAAGATTTGAATTTTTATACGAGGTTGCAAGGGATGTTCTTGCCATTCCTATATCTATAGTTGCTTCTGAATTAGCATTTAGTACTAGAGGGTGCATTCTTGATCCATTTCGGAGTTCTTAACCCCTAAAACAGTTAAATCCTTAATTTGCACACAAAACGACTAAGACAAGAATCTAGAGTTTTGAAAGTTTCCCAATATAGATTTTGCATTGAAGAAAGGAGTTTTATGAGGGCATTGAGACAGGTAATAAATAAATATTATATTTTTTCTTATTCAATTTTATTAGTTGAACAATTTTTAGTTTATTTGTGTTATTCTTGCTTTTTTAATTATTCTTGTAGAGTTTTTTAGTATGACAAATCAAGTAATTGATGATTAAATCAAATAGTTGGTTACCAATACTTAAAAGTATTTTATTTTTATAACTTTTAATTTATCTTTCATTTTTGTTTATGTAGGCTGCTTGAAGCAAATGAATTATTGATATGGATCACTAATGATTTAGAATTAGTATCTATTTTTTGGTATTTATATTGAATTAATTTTATTGGACAACTTGTTATTTATATGTTTTTAAATTGGGCTACGTTAATTTGTAAAAGCTACGAATGAACATGTCATTAGTTATATTTATGTAGTGTTGTTGTGAATGTTAACAATTTAATTATGGTATGGAACCAAAAAGAACCAAACTGAATGGAATGGAACATAATCCGAATGATTCCATAATTATATTTGGACCCGACGGTTCCATTTATTAAGTACCCAAAAATTTTGGTAACCAAACCGAATCGGATCATGTCCATCCCTATCAGTTTCATACAAGAAATCATTCTTTGAAGATCAAAAACTAATTCCAAAAGATTTCTTGATTCAACCCTAAGGTCAATGTTTCATATATTTTTCCAAATATTCTTTATTATTGGTTGAGCCTTAATTTTATTGAAGAGAACATCCTTTGATGATCAAATTTATATTCTGAAATTCTCTTGCATCAGTTACATATCAAAACAAAAAAGATAATTAGATTAACCTTACTTTTACCTGTAAGCTTTCAAAGTTCTGAAATTAGAGAAGAGGTGCTTGGAGTTTCTGTGCTTCAGAACGAGTGCGTTCTTGGTAATTCATGTGGAGGAAAAGTAGCTTAGAGTTGCTGGTCTCATTATTTGGAGTAGTTGGTATAGGTTATTGCATGCATCATTTGCACTGCACATATTAAGCTCTTATGAGTGAATTTTGACCGTATGTGTGAGATTTGGAATGATAGTCATTTTACGGAAGGTTAATTTTATATATGAAATGACTTTAATTAGATAACCTAAGCTCTAATATATTCCCCCATTAAAAGAAAAAATTGCAGTGAGCTTCAAAATATTTGAATTTCATAAAAAGTTATGATAAATCTTATACTTTTCCTTATAGTCTTTATAACTTCACTAATTAAGTATGTCTGGAAAATTAAAATCTGGTGCCCTATAGTCATCTGATTTGGAAGTTATTGACCTAAAACTCTTTACATGGGTAATTTGTTAAGCTTAATGAAGAAAAGTTTATACATAAAATGAAAAGAAAAATTATCATATATGCTCAAAGATAGGGGGAGCAAGAAAAATTACAAAAAATTAAATGAGCTTTTTGATTAAAAGGGTTTGACTTTCGTAATTTGAGCTATATTCATTCACCAGTAATTTCTTTGTATTTCCTTTCTCATTGATATAATGTTTCAAGACTTGCTTATAGGAGATTAGTGGAACTTTTCACACATATGTAACTTATAAAATTTACTCCATATAGGTTTAAAATAAGTTACGTGAGAAACCTTCACTATTTATGAATTATACATGTATTAGTAAATAACTATTCATGATATTATATTTAAAAATTTATGAAAATAGTTGTCTCAAAAGAAAAGAAAAAGAGAATTTTATTCTCTCATCATATGTTTTGTATAAGTTTGCATGGTTTTTACATATGTATATTTTTCACTCATTCATCTTTATGTTATTCATAATTATGTTACTTGTATCCCTTTCTTGTTCGTGACAAAAAGAGGGAGATAGTATTTATTTCAGAAGATTTGAGTAGTATATAAGTCAGGGAGAGAAGTTGATGTTTTTGCTTAGACATCTAACTTATGGAAAGTCATAGAAATTGTCTGCATTTTTAATATTGATATTATGTTAAGCGTTTTGTCAATATTGATATTGACATTCTATATTTTTATTCTAAATTATGGATGAACATAGTATTAGTGGCCTTGCACATGTTTTTTCTTATGTTGTTTTATATGACTTAGCCATATTTGTTTTATTGTCGGCTTCTTCTTACATTTCACGTGGTATTGTTGTTTTCATGTATTAAAACAATCATGTATGACAAGATTTGAATTGAAATTTGGGAATTTATTTTATGGGTAGATTGTTGATAGGTTGCTTTGATTTCGACTTTGAAATAAAAGATTTTGTCGCGAATTGCCAAATGGGGAGTTTGTTAAGTTCTAATTGTAATTGTTTATATCTGTATCCAAAATAAAGTTTATTTGAGTTGTAATTAAAGTCAAAACAGTCAAGGCTGGTAGAGCCCTAAAAGGATTCGAAGACATTCAAAAAGACCTACTTGCTGGGTGCCAGCCAGCGATGCGACAAACAAAAGTTCTAGTTCACATGAAACAATTATTTTCCAATCTTATTTTATCCCAAACACTACCCATTTTGTGTGGTTGAACATTATTTTTATAAAAGAAATTATTCTTTGAAGATCAAACATATATTCCAAATGATTTCTTGATTCAACCCCAAGATCAAAGTTTCTTATATTTTCCCCAAATATTCTTTGTTATTGGTTGAGCCTTAATTTTTGTAAGTAAAATATATTTTATATTTCTACTTATTATGTATTTATTGGCTTGCTTAAATTGTAATGATTTTTGAATGTCAAAACATGTGCCACAATAACTAACCAAAACTTTTCTTAATTTAATTATTGACCATATCAAACATATTCTACATTATTCTTATCGTGAAAAATTGCCATATTTTAGGTAAGAGACGTTTGTACCTTGGAATTGTCTTTATGTAAGTAAAGAAAATCATTAAGGGACGAACCAACGCTTTGAGAAAATATGTCTATGCCTGGTGAATCAGCAGCAGCAAGTATAGTGTCTTCTACCATCTTTTGTGAGATCTGCCTGGCTAATGTTCCAGTGAAGTCTCTTAAAGTAAGAATCATTTTCTTCTACCATAATAATCAAAGAAAACACGCATATGCTTGAATGATATAATCCTAATCAAAGATTAGCCTGCTAGCATAAGTTAAGATTGGTGAATCTTAATCCAAATGGTGGTTACGGCCGAATAAAATAGTGAAGTGTCGATAAAGTCAAAATCGGAGGATTTGATTCCATTTCTTCAACAAAAATAAAAAAATAAAAATGAGGGAGTTCTTTATTTACATTCTATTGTTTTAGTTAATTTTGCAAAATTATAAACGAAACTATTGTATCTTCGATTCTTTGATAATTGATTATTTTACCCGTGACATGGGGCACGTAGATGTTTTCCTTACGGGTTTACTATTGTATCTTCGTTTTCATTTGAGTTCGCAATAGATAATATTTTGTAGAACATAACTTTGTACTCTATTGTGTATGGCTATAAAATTTCTACTGTAACTGAAAATGATGTCGAAAGAGAGACAAACAAATGAGTGGGTGACTACTGATTATAATAGTGCTGTTGGAATTCTAAAGCTCTAAATGCTATTCTATCATTTATGGATGCTAATCGATTTAGTTTGATCTCTACTTGTAAGTTGCTCATGAAGGAACCACAATTGTAAAGTCCTTTAAACTCCAAATGTTGACATTTGAATTTGGGTTACTAATCATGAGAAATGGTGAGAACTTCAAAGATTTCTATGCAAACTAAGTAACATCATCAACTCGGCCTACACCTTGGGAAAGAAACATTAAAAAGGTAAAATTGTGAAAAAAAATCCTCAGATCATTACCTGATAGGTTCCACTCCAAGGTAACCTCCATCGAGGTAATGACATGAAAAGCATTAAAGTGAAAGAATTGGTTGGATCTTTGATGACTTATGAACTGCATTTTCACAAAAGAAAGAAGGAAAAAGGTTCATGAGCAACTTTTAAAGCCAAGAAGGTTGAGATAGAGAAATAAAACTGTCAAAGTAAGAATGATGACCAGATAGCTATGCTCACTAAATAATTTCAGAAATTTCAGAAAAACAATCAGAAAGAAAGAAGCTCAAAAACTCAACCACTTCAAAAGAAGACGATCTTTGGGAAAACTAGGCTAATCTTATCTCATATATGGAAAAAAGTCAAAATCATGTTCACTGTCATGAATGTGAATGGTTTGGGCACATAGTGGCTGAGTGTACGAACACCTTAAAGAAGTGTAGGGCAAGAAAGTTATGAACATAACTTGGAGTGAAGATAAAGATAAGAAGTCAAACTTAGACAACGATTACATAACTAACAACAACCAGGTAACCTTTCCAATTGTCAATCTTGAGTCGGATGCTAATACATCACATTTGTTACCTGCAGGTCAGAATCCAGTAGATTCAGCCGGAACTAGCAATGCATGTTCAGAATGAAAAGGGACCTTTTAACTGAACAAGAAAAAATTGTTACCCTTCTGGGAATGATGAATTACATTGAAGAAGAAAGAGTTGTGGTAGCAACCAAAAGAGAAGCTCTACTTAAAACAGTAAATGAGAAGGAAAAAGAATTGTTGGAGATTCGAGCTAAATTAGATCATGCGGAGGAAAGGGAAACAGTTGAAATTGAATATGCTCACCTTGGCGAAGTACTTAGCTATGGAAGAACTACAAGTGACAAAGTAGGCCTAGGTTATAAAGGAAAAGAAAATGAGAGAAACCACTCTACTGATGTTTGTTAAAGCAACAGTGGGATTTGAAAATTGCATGAAGCAAGAAACTACAAAGTCAGCTGTCTGTTATTGTTGCTAAAGCTCCAGATAAACTTACCACAAGGAAAGTATCATTGACTGACACCTGACAACAGGTCCTGACTACCTCGAAAAACTTGGTAAGTCACTATACATAATCAAATGTAATATGTGTAATCAGTATGGATACAATTCACACCATTGTTTTACATGTAGAAAATTAAATCACGCTAAGAAAATTAACTTGTTCAGTAACACCTTAAAGCCAAATTCTAAGAATAGAATAAGACAAATTTGGATACGTAAAAGTGATCTTATGCACTATGTGGTTAATATTGCATATAAATATATTGAACTTAACTCTTGGTACTTTGATAGTGGTTGTTCAAGACACATGACTGGTAACCTTTCGATGTTAGCTAATTTCAAACATCATGCTC
>CAIGRP010131535.1:0-12888 GCA_903798385.1 Fraxinus cuspidata
TGTATTTACTTGTAAAAAGAAATAATCTATTATGTTCTGCTTAATGAATGGTTGAATTTGTGTAGAATTGGTGAATAGGTTTTGCCTTTTTTAACTCACAATATGAGATGTATTTACTTGTAAAAAGAAATAATCTATTCTGCTTAATGTAGTAAAAGTCAAATTTGAGTAAAATTTCCGAATTGATTAATAGGTTTTTTGGACCTTTTTTTAATTTACTTATTTCTACCTGTTAGTGCATGTTCAGGAAGCTTGCAGCGCGAATGGCTGGCAATCAGCGGCAGCAATCTATCGAGGTGTCACTTTTAGGATCTTTTTATTTATTATTCAAATATTTATTGGTTGTGCTATATGTACATAACAACTTAAAGATTTGTTTACCAATAATTGATGTGGCGAAATTTGATTGGATTAAATCTCATAAACCAGAAAAAAAAAAACCTTCTTACTTTCTTTTGACACTCATCAATGTGTAAAAGACTACGTAAATGATGATGTACAACAAGTATTTTTCTTTATTTATTGTGCCTAAGATATCTCCAACCATGCCATCGTAGGAAGTCAAGCCATCTGTCCAACCAGTTTCTAATGCATGGCAATCTGAAGACTGCCTTGTTAATGATGCAGAGGAGGACTACAAGGCATCGGGTGACTTTGATATGCCAATGTTTGTTCAACACACAGAAGATATGCTGCAAGAAATTGATAGGATGGTATATAATTTGCTGCTTGATGTGGTAACCACTACTAGTTATCTTTGATATGGCATCATTGATCTTCCAAAATATGATTTAGGATGCAGAAGTTGAAATGGAAGACATCGATGATGCGGAGGAACCAGTTGTGGACATCGACACTGGTGATAAGAAGAATTCACTTGCAGTAGTCGAGTATATTGATGATATATACTCTTACTATAAGAAGGCAGAGGTGAAATTTTGTCCGTTATCCTTTAATTTTTTGGACCCTTTTGTTTCCCATATTATTTGTGATTGTTGATATGTTGAATGGAAGCCTATAGATTTCTTAATTTATTATGTTAAGTTAATGATGCTTAACTTAACCTGTAACTATGCTGCGTTATTTTGCAATGTGTACTTTGTTTAACTTGATTCTTTTCATATTTGTTACTGTAATTCTTTTATAAGGAGATTCTAACAGTAAACAGTTCTAGGTCGTATAGAAGTTCCTAAATTGAGTAAGAGGTTTTTCACTTGCATTGGGTTTATATACTAAAATCTTTCTTTTTCTTGTGATTTCTACTCCGTAATAATTATTTTGCAGTGTTTAAGCTGCGTCCCACCAAACTATATGGCACAGCAATTTGATATTAATGAAAAGATGAGAGGTATTCTCATTGATTGGCTGATTGAGGTAAATGAAATGATGTACCATTTTGGGTCTCTTCAAGAAATCGAAATAAGCAGTAGAACCTCATTATTATTATGATATGTATAGGTGCATTACAAGTTCGAGCTGATGGATGAGACCTTATATTTAACTGTCAATCTCATCGATAGATTTTTAGCAATCCATCCAGTTGTGAGAAAGAAACTCCAGCTTGTTGGGGTGACAGCTATGCTTCTTGCTTGCAAGTATGAAGAGGTTTCTGTTCCAGTTGTGGAAGATCTAGTATTGATTTCTGACAAAGCTTACTCTAGAAAGGAAGTTCTTGATATGGTGTGTTATTTGTTAAGTCTATGTTGCGTTAATATCATATTTATACCGCATGTAACAGTTTCCTTGTGGTTTTGGCAGGAGAAATTAATGATCAATACCCTTCAGTTCAATCTTTCAGTGCCAACTCCTTATGTGTTCATGATACGATTTCTCAAAGCTGCTCAATCTTATAAAAAGGTAAGTTTTTAGTTTAAAAGTCTATTATATCTCTAATAATTACAAATCGTGATATTTTCCTTTTGAACTTTTAACTAGTTGGAACTGCTAGCCTCCTTTTTGATTGAATTGTGCCTGGTTGAGTATGAGATGCTTAGGTTCCCACCCTCTTTACTAGCAGCTGCTGCTATCTTTACTGCTCAATCTACTCTCAGAGGGTCGACACAGTGGAATAAGACTTGCCAGAAGCATACAAAATACATTGAAGACGAGCTTCTGTGAGTAGCAGTTTCTCCAATTTCAAGTAAAACCTAAATGAAATGTTAATGATTGAGCGAAAATCAATCAACAAAATGTTAATGTTTCGTAGGGATTGTGCCAAACTCATGGTATTGTTCCACCAGAAGGCAGGCACTGGGAAGCTTAGTGGCGTGCACAAGAAATACAGTACATACAAATATGGTTATGCAGCTAAAGCAGAACCTGCTGCTTTTCTGTTAGCATGTTAAAAGGATTTTATGGGTTGATAATGGTGAAGTAACTTGCTTCGATGCAACACAGAACTTTGGTTTGTTGGGGGGTTGGGGTGCAATCGAGCAACATAAAGTTGCCCCTCGGGTGGTTGTTTCAGATCAATAGTTTTTCATGTATCTGTTGTGAGATGTTCTTATTTGTGGTTTCCATTCTTCACATGGAACATATAGGCTTGAGTTTTGTTTCGTTGAAACCATTTTTGGTTTATCTGATATTCTTGATCAGTTCATTTGTTCGATGTATGTTTATATATACTAGGTCTTTGAAGTGCAAATATTGCTGTAACTTCATTGTGTTTCACCTACCAAAAATCCCATTTCTTATGTCTTTTTAGGTGTCTCCTTACTCCATAAACTTTGGTCATTGAAATTTGAACCTCAACAGTATAACTAAATTTCAAGTTTCTGAACAAAATCAAAATTCACTGTTGCAATTTGGCTTCGTATATAGAGCTTAAATCTGAACTTGAAACCATACAATGTGTTTTGTTAAGCGCCTGTTTGACGCCCTTTCTTTTGTGTTTCCAATTTTTTGTACAGTAAATGTAGGGTTATCAATTTCATGGAATATTTTATATCTATTTTGCTCGTGTAAATCAGAAGAATTGATTGTTTGTCGGAAGTCCTTGCAATTTTCAATTAATATATTTACTGTTTGAGAAATAAAAACGCATCAAAAATGGGGATTTTAAGGTAGGGGCTAAATCTATCTCTTATTTTACACAAATTTGCTAAGTTCTTCTCCTTGTGTTGGCCAAACATGAAGTTCATTAAAACAATCTTGAATATTGAGTGCGAATTCTCATATCCTAATCAATGTTCAAACATCTTGAGTGTCTTTGATCATTTTCAATAATTTCTTATGTTCAGCAGATTGCCAGTTCAAGTATTTACTGAAAATTATTTAGTCCTTCAAGTATATAATATTGATTTCAGGTATCTGGTACTGCCAATTCGACCCACTACTATCATGCAAAGACATTTTAGTCCTCCAAGTATCAAGCATTGCCAAATTAGTCTCCTGACTGTCATGCGAAGATAATTTAGTCCTCCAAGTGTCTATTAGTCTCCCGACAATCGTGCAAAGATAATTTAGTCTTCCATGTATCTAATATTGCCAAATTAGTAAAGTTCCTCTGTGAATCTTGACATTCCAACTTAGTCCGGCGGGTATCATGCAAAGACAATTTAGTCCTCCAAGTATCTAGTGCCACTAAATTAGTCCACTGACTATCATGCAAAGGCAATTTAGTTCTATTATCTTTCAGTGCCATGTTAGTCTCTCGACCATCAGTCATTGGCAGTTTAGTCCTCCAACAACAACTATCATGCAAAGACAATTTTGTACTCCATGTATCTAGCATTTCCATTAGTTCCACGATTATCAAGGAAAGCCAATTTAGTCCTCTATGTATCTTTTGATGCCAAGTTAGTACCTTGACTATAAGTCAAAGACAAATTAGTCCTCCAAGTATCTTGTGATGCCAAGTTAGACCATTAATTATCAAGCAAACACAATTTAGTCCTCCAAGTATTGACTGTCAAGTTAGCTCTCCAACTATCTTTAAATGTTTATTTAGTCCCTTACTATCTTACGATGTGATTTTAGTCCAATTATAAGAATGATAGTTGAAAAACAAATAGAAGTGAAGTAAAGGGCTAATGGCTGAAGTTACAGATGGCGGCGGCCATAACTATTAAGTGCCAGATCACAGGTTCTAAGTAGGGTACACTTTTGAAATCAATAGTATCTAAAATTGAGCATGGAATAAAGGTACAACAACGTCAAAGTTTGAACTACGATACAATGCCCTCACTATAAAAGTTACGTAACTATTAACTAAACAATAAATCTAAATTGTTTTAATAAAGAGAAACAACATCATATAATCAAATCAAGTCGCTCTATAATACTCGAACCGAGCATGTGAATAAGTTTGGCTGAAGTTTGTGCTATGTCTGCCACAACACCCTTACCACGAAAATTACATGTGTACGAACACAACAATGGATTTAGAGAGCTATTATATGGCCAGGCTTTATTCATGGATATAAATCGTTCTAAGAGGATTGTTCTCCTACCCATGGTGGATACGAGAACGATCTACCCACTGCTCACCACATTAGTAGTGCATTTGATTATTTTTTAGCCTTTTGTTTTCTCTCCTACGCATGCCCCACCATTTTAACTTTTAATCCGCAAAGATATAAATGTTTTCTCTTGCTTTTGTTTCAATTTTCGAGATTATCATAGAACGTTAGATGAAATCAAAATATTGCATTCTTAATTCCATTTCGAAGTACACACGACCAAATTTCTTGCATCATTAATAGCGAGAGAAACGGTTACTCGTAGCAAAAGTTACACGTCAAAATAAGCTGTTCCAAATTAGTATTTCGAAATTTTTAATAACATGCTAACTTCAAAAATTTGTTGGCAATCGTACGCTAATCGAATTTATTATTCTATCATTTTTTTTTAAAGGTGGATTAAAAAGGAAAAAAAATAATTCGAACTTGAACCTTATTCAATATTAATTTTTCTTTTTTTTAATTAATTTGTTCTTTCATTTTTTTAGAACGTGGATTAAAAGGGGAAAAAAATTCGAACTTGAACCTTATTCAATGTTAATTTATTATATTTTGCATAACAATTTGAAAATTAGTGATGTTATACCACGTGTAAAAGTATGCTAATAAAAATGATGTAAATTATATTAAGAATTTTTTTGCACAAAAATAATAAACGTTAATGAAATAATTGAAAGATTTTAAATAAAACCAAGTTATGCGTCTTTTTTAGAAGCTCGTTTAATTATTTTCGATGTTCAAGCAATATTTGTTTGGACCATTCGATATGTCATGATATAGATTCTCGAAACGAGTTTCAAGATGATTAGACGATTTATAAATTCGATTAGCATACCAGCAATTTTTTAGAGTTTGCAGGTTCTTGAAATACTAGTTGAAAACGACTATTATAATACATTGTAACTTTTACTACAATTGGCCGTTTAGCCCGCCGTTAATGATGCGAGAAACTAGACCGTAAGTACTTTGAAATAGTATTAAAAGCATAATATTTCAATTTCATTTGACATTTTATAATGATTTTGAAAATTAAGATAAAAAAATTATATAAAAAGGGTGGGTGATAAAACGGGGCGCGTGGGTAAAAAAGGGGGCCGGTGGGTAAAAATTTAAAAGGGGGAGACTTATCATAAAAATGTAATAAATAGGATAGGACCTTTTATACTACTGTTCATTTTGAGAATAAAAAGTCTTATTCCATTTTTTTATGAATTTGTCATACTCTCTTTATTTCATTTACTTGTATTGGGTATTTTTACCTTGTTCGTTGGATCAAGAATTGGATTATATTAACCAATTCGTAGCTCCGTCTATAAACCTTTTATATCAAAAGTTGAATGATTCGATCAATTTGTATGAATTTTTTGAAAGATGCATGGAAACAGCAACATCATATATTCATCAAATCAGATCAATTAAAAAGAAAGAAATAAACTGGGCTACAAGTGAAATAGCCTGAATTCCACAAATACTTAAAGAAACTAAATGAACTCTTCGATCTTCAATTTTCCACCCCAGGAACTCAAAATCTATCATTAAAAGCTAACAAATTTAAAAAAAAAAAAATCCACAAAAGAGAAGAGAAAGAAACTCAAAACAAGCACACTTGTTCAAATCTTCCTAACCCTTCTACCCCCAACTTTTCTCTCTGAATACCCAACAGAATTCTCAAAATTCGTCGGCAGAGGAGGCTTCTTATTCTCCTTTCTAGCACTGCTCCTCAGCAAATACCTCGGCGTTGCAGCCTCTCTCTGAATCATCATCGGGGTGGCAGCCACCGCCATTTTTCTCCTGCTGTCAAACTTCTTTGCAGATTCAATTCTGACTCCAAGATTATTTATGGGCTTCTTCTTATGACCCTCTATTTCACCCTTCTTTCTCTTCAGCCTCTCATTTCTTTTTGCAGAGTATTCTTCATAAAACCTACCCCTCTCAAACAAAGGACTCCGATGAGTGCTCAAAACACCGTTATCAATTTCAACATCCATATTTTCATCACCGGTTCCAAATTCTTGTCGCACCATTTTAGCAAGAGACCTTAATTCACAGGATATGGTGTTGTATTCAGGACGAACCTCAAGTTCTCCCAAGTCCCAAGAGCATTTAGGCAACTGGGATTTCGTCAAAGAACCTGTTCTCCCTCGACAAATTCAAGAAATTAACTAAGAATTTAGAAAGAAAAAAAAAAGATATATCAAGAAATTTAAAGCATTACTATAAATTGTTGAATATTTTTATTCTACTTTTCTCTTGAAATCTTGAAAATACCTGGTGGGATCTGCGCGGTGTTGCTTGCAGTGGACTGAAGAGCGTTGCGCGGACGAAGCCTAATGGGAGATCTGGCAAGTGGGGGTTTGCCATTTGATCTTAGCATCATCTTGGGCATGTGTATTTAATTAATTAATTACAATAAAGCTGTATCAGAAAAGAAGAAGGGCGATTTCTGGTAGAAATACTATTGAAGAAGTGAGATTTTGTGGGTTTTGAATCTGTGAAAGGTTTCTTGGGGAGCGTTTTTGTTGATGTGTTCTTGTGACAGTATTGTGTTTTTTGTCTTGTTTCTAGGGTTTTATTGCGTATTATTACAAAAATTTCAATTTGAATTTTATTGGGGAGCGTCTCTTAACGGTCATATTCTTGATCTGACGGCTGAGAAATGAAGTAAAAGGAGGAATTGATAGCTATATCCCAAATTGTTATAATTTTAAAGAGTAAGCCCCTGTTTAGTACGAATTAAGATTTTCATTTTCATTCTTCTACTTATTTTCAACCACACATTCTTCAATAAAATAATATTTTACATCACATCAATAATTTTTTATTCTTTTTCAACCACAAATTTTCCATCAATCTACTATTCTATAATACATTATTCAAAAATAATGTGGCTCAAACATATCCTAAATAATCAACCATCACTGAACTTTAATATTGTTATTATTTATTTACCCATATTTAATGATTACTCAATGCTCATTCATCTTTTCATATAATTATTCATCTATCACCCATTAAGTAACATTTCAAAATCGTGGATGAAAATCGCGCGTGGCATCATGGGCATATGTAGAGGAATTGGACCAGGCTATAATTGTTATAATTTGAAATAGTAAATAAGCAATCATTGTTGAACTTTAATATTGTTATTATTTACCCACTCATCTTTAATGGATTACCCAATGCTCATTAATATTTCCATATAATTACTTATCTACCACTCATTAAGTAAGATTTCAAAATTGTGGATAAAAATGCATGTGGCATCATGGGCGGATGTAGGGGGGACTGGAACGGGCTACTCCCCGGCCCCTTTAGTTTTTTAGCTTTAATTTTCTTCTTTTTTTTCTTTATATGTAAAACCAAATTTTTTTTTTTTTGTGTATTTATTTTTTCTTTTTCATTTAGTACAACTTGAATTTTTTTTAGTTCGATCTTGAATCTAATCTTGGGTCCGCCCTTGCATGGCATGTTGACAGCCTCTTAAACAATTTCGTACACATGATACTGGAAACAAATTTCATAAACATGGGTAAAAGGGTACATGTTAAACAATACGAGCTTCATGTATATGAAACATGCAAATATAAAATAAATTTCAAGTATCGTTCATGTGAATCTTGTGTGTTTTTTATGATACATGTTGAACAAAGAATGTTTCAACAAAATAATATAAGAATTTACATCTTTGTGGTCCTTATTGCTCATCATCCAACAGTACATCTTCCATACAATTATTGCGTTCCATATGAGGGTCTTGTGGGTCTCTTTGCTCTCTATTATCCATACAAAGAAGAATGTCCCAACTTAATATTGGATTGACACTGATTTCAGGGAGAATTTTGAAGAAATTCAGAGAATTTTTTTCGTAATGTTCTCTTTCAAAGAAGCAATGTCCTGAAAAGGATTGAAGATGTGTTGTGGATTTCATTACAAGTTGTCAAGATTTAATAGAATAAATTTGTCACGTTTGATTTCTATTTTCCACGTGTAGTTTTCTGTCCATTTGAAGAGATATGAGTTAATTGAATGGTGAATGAGTAATTAATTACATGATATGAGTTAATTGAATGGTGAATGAGTAATTAATTACATAGACAGATGAATAAGCATTTGGTAACCTATTAAAGGTGACTCAATAAGTAGCAATAATGTTAAAGCTCAATGAGTATTGATTATATTTACTCTAATTTGAAAATTAAGGACAAAATTTACGTGCTGAAGTGTGAAATTGAGGTAGACAAATTTGGAACATGATAGATGATCTAATGAGCATATGTGCTCATTTTATGTTAAATACCTGTGACGTAACACATTTATTCATTGGTGGATAAAATATATGGTTGATATTAACATTTAAATAAATTCGAATTTCACCAATAAATTGATGTGTGCTTATTAAACATTCACAATCAATGTTTTGAAAACAGGATCGGACATTGACTTGGAAAAAAGAAGAGTCGAACCGAGGTTAAATAGGGATCGACTCGAAAATTTATTGATTAATTAATCAAAATTTATTTAAAATATACTATATAGATATAAACTTTTTAAAAATTAATATTAAGTTTAAGAATATAAGTTTTTTCATTTGTTAATTATTTTTTAACAACTATTTAATGACATAAAAATTAAATGGGCCAAAAGCAACATAAGAAATAGGTAGGCCCAATAATGTTATAATCCTAAAAAATTATTCCATTTCATGAAGATAGTGCTTCCTTTCATTTTCTTCACATGGCTTATTCTTCAGTTTATCAGGTGCGGCTAGTCAAAGAAGCATAGTGGGAAACCTTTCCTTTATACTTTTTTCACTTTAAAAAAAAAAATGATAAAATTGTATCCGGTTCCGGTTGAACCGGTTATTTTACCAAGTTGTGTTTTTCCGATTAAATTGATGTAGCTGAATTGGCGGGGCCGATTCGATTTTCAAAACATTGTTCACAATATATACATATACAAGCAATAATTTATGTTTAGACTGTTGTAATTGTTTTAATGATCATACTAAGAATATGAATCACATATATCAATTTATGATTCGAAATTCATACATGCGGAAGACATTATAATGTATGAATATTACTAGCTAGATCTTCCTCTCTTTACTCCTCAAAATAATTAGCCGTCAATGGGCCAAACAGAAAAACGATATGGAGAGGAAGGGGACCCAGCCATTATATAGGAAATCATAAAGTCAGTTCATTACCGACTCTAACTCTAATTAGGGTTTATAACATTCCGGCCTACATACTTAAAATTACCACATTTTAAATAATAAAGCATGTAAGGTGTACAACGATCCAAGTGATCAATAACTTATTGGGCATAATCACAGTATCATTGCAAACCATACATCTAACCCGTAAAATCCGCAATCAAATGGAAACTCACATAATAGAATTATTCTAACATTCTTCAACTTGGGCAAATATTTGATTGTTATAGAACATAACTTTTAACTTTTGGGTCAAACTACATAGGTGGCCACACAAGTATAAAGGTGTACAACGATCCAAGTGATCACTAACTTATTGGGCATAATCACAGTATCATTGCAAACCATACATCTAACCCGTAAAATCCGCAATCAAATGGAAACTCACATAATAGAATTATTCTAACGTTCTTCAACTTGGGCAAATATTTGATTGTTATAGAACATAACTTTTAACTTTTGGGTCAAACTACATAGGTAGCCACACAAGTATAGCTGCAATGATAACACCTTACTCATCATGATCTGGTCCAACGAGAATGTTAACATTGAACATGGAAGTCATTACACCAATCAAACGATGTAAGACCACTCCACAACTACAAATGTAAACATCATTATCGACATGGATCCCCATCCTCCAACCAATGTAGTATTATGCAGTATGAACTTAGCACCAAATGTGATCAAAACTGTGCTAATTCATATCGGTCCTCAAAATGTTTCTAATCAAAATGAAACCACATATCTCTAAAAGAAACTCATCTTATGTCTTTAACTGTCATATCTCGAAAAAAATAATATCATAATAAAAGATATAAGTCAAATGCATGTTCAAAATAATTTATGGATAATGAAAAATATATTTTATTATTGGAAGACACTGTATCCGAAAAACATATGGGTTGCCTTACATAAATAACTCCCACTAACCAAAAAATCAAATGTTTCCACAATTCCCACATTAGCAACATGTGTCGTAAAAACTTTAGGAGCGAGTCCCTTAGTTAAAAGAATCTGCAATCATTGCCTCTATAGTAATATACTCTATTTTCGTCTGTCCTTCCTTGACTTTATATTTGATGTCAATGTGTTTCGATTCACTGGAACTTTTATTATTTCTTGAAAAAAATCACTGCCGCGCTATTATCACAATAAATAGCGATTGGCCTCGAGATGAAATCAATAACTTTCAGCTCAAAAATAAAATTCATTAACCAAATGACTTGAATTGTACCTTCATAACGTGCTACAAATTCAGCCTGCATAGTAGAAGATGCCACTAGAGCCTGCTTAACAATTTTCTACGAGATAACACCACCATCCAATATGAAAATATAACCCAAGGTTGATATCAAATCATCTTGACAACCAGCAAAATCAGAATCTGAGTAGCCTACCACCTCAAGGCGATTTGAACGCTGGAAAATGAGCATGTAACTCTCAGTTTTCTTTAAGTATCTCATAACTTTTTTAACCGCTTTCCAATTCTCTTGCCCTAGATTCGACTGAAACCTAATGAGCCAAATCACTATTTGCAAGTAAAATGTCATCAACATACATGACAAGATAAATAAAAATTCTCCCACTGGTTTTAAGATAAATATATTAATCGATTGTATTTTCAACAATAACAAGAGAATTCACAACCTCGTCAAACTTCAAATACCACTACTGTGATGCCTGCTTAAACGGTATATTCCTAAATAAGTTGAACCATACCAATTTTTCTTTTCCGTTCACAACAAAAAATTCAGGTTGTCTAATGTAAACATTTCCGAAAGATCTCCATTCAAAAATGTCGTCATCCATCTGATGAAGGTCCAAATTATAATGTGCCACGATGATTCAAAAAAAATCTTTGGACGAAATATGTGAAAAAAGTTTCATTATACTCAATTCCCTCTCGTTGAGTGAACCCTTTTGCAACCAATCTCGCTTTCTTAAGTTCAACATTCCCTTTTGAGTCCAATTTGCTTCTGTAAATCCACTAGTGATCTATGGCTTTAGTATCCAGAGAAAATTCAACAAGCTCCCAAACTTTATTCTATGCCATAAAATTCATTTCATCTTCCATAGTATTAATCCATTTATGTGACTCAGGACTTGTCAATGCTTGATTAAAAGTAATAAGGTCAACAATATACCCAATATTAAAATCAATTTCCTCTTATACAATTTACACAAGTGTTAAAATCAGAGAAGTCGAGAAATGGAAGTATCTCAACTTTAACCAATATCTCTATCATATACATTGAAATGTCACACAACCGCTTATGCCACAACATGGTGGATGATTTAACAAATTAGAGACATTTTTTTGACACATTGGCAACACATGAAACTTCACCAAAAGAAGCTAAATATAATTTATATAAATTATCACATAAGAGGCCATATCCAATCAAACGAGAATCATAAGTCAATTCAACCATTCCATTACCAAAAAATTAAAAGAAAAATCAGAAGCATTAAGTTTCGATATAGAAATTAGATCCCGCCTCATTGTCGGTACAAAAACAGTATTCTCTAAAACAAGAGAGAAAATAGACTCCAAAAATAACTTCACTAATCCTATGAATTCAACCTTCACTTGNATTACCAAAAAATTAAAAGAAAAATCAGAAGCATTAAGTTTCGATATAGAAATTAGATCCCGCCTCATTGTCGGTACAAAAACAGTATTCTCTAAAACAAGAGAGAAAATAGACTCCAAAAATAACTTCACTACTCCTATGAATTCAACCGTCACTTGAACTTCATTCCCAATGCACATGCTTACTTCATTCTTACTTGGCCTTCATATGCTCGTGAACCCCTACGGAACTCTTCTTCTCCAACCAGGTCTTAAATTTAAAACAATCTTTCTGCCAATGACCATTCTTCTTGCAGAACTTGCATTGATCATTTTTCTTTATCACACCTCAACCTATACTTCTCTTGAGCACATACATCAATAAGATCATTCAAATTTCATTTATCTTTTTGAGCATTATAAGCAACTTTCAACTGATTAAACTGGCTCGGAGGTTATTGTGAACATGATAGACCAGAAAAGGCTCAGCAATGGGAATCTTAAGAGCCTTTAATTTAGAAGATATATTAATCATCTTCATAACGTGCTCCCTAACTCCACTTATACCATCACATCTCATATTCATCCGTTTGTCCATCAAATCTCCAGTTTTAGCTTTATCAGACTCAACAAATCTC
>CAIGRP010131536.1:0-13258 GCA_903798385.1 Fraxinus cuspidata
CAAAGTCAGGACCGCATCCTTAATGACATGACATTTCATTCTAACTTCCTCAAATTCAGCAATATACTCAGTCACTAGCCGATTCTCTTGTTAAGGGCGGTCCACTGAGTAAAAAATTCAAAATCTAAGCAATCATCAAAAGTAGAAACACCTACTCTAGAGGGACACTCCTTATGACGTGGAAGATAATGAGTATTGTGATGGTCATAACCTCGTTTTCGCTTATGAACCTGACCCCTATTCCTATGATCGAGTGGAAAATATTTATGATCACCTTGTCACAATGATTTTGTCTATTATAGGACACTTCAAAATTATCAACATCAATCGAATGAGGTATTTGCTTAAACTTGTTCAGACTTGTAGCTAGGCTCGTTCTCTCTTCACAATTAGTAGCCATCTCAGTTTGGACATTCGCTAATTGAGTTTGAAATTGTTGTTGGTTAGTGGCCGTTGTGCTAATTGTCTGGTGAGGGTATCAAATTGGGATGGGTCAATGGTTAAGTTATTGAAACTAGATATGATAAGAAGATCGCTATGCAACTGCATGCAACATACTACCATCTAAATGAAGTGTACTGGAGCTAGATTCGACAAAACGACCACTATGCAACTGCATGCAATGACAAAATGAAGTGTATGGAGAGATTAATAAACGACTTGTTTTAAAATCGAAAGTAACGAAAGTGTATGGAGAAATTAATAAACGACTCGTTTTTTTTAGAACAACTTAACAAGTAGGGCCCTAAATTAAAACTCAAACAAATTAACAAGCAGGCCCCAAATTGAAAACTAAAAACAATAACAAGAAGGTCCAAACCTATGCCCAATTATCAAACAATTACCAAATTCAAAATACCCAACAAGACACCAAACTGAGGCTAACCGATGCTCAAAATTGGATTGCAGCAACTATGAGGAGTGGCTGGCGATGAGAGCTGACAACTGCAGACGGGTGGCAGATTGCGGTGGTAACGGGTTATGCGGCGTCGACGACCAGTAGTGGCTGGAGACTGGGTTGCTGTGCAGCGGGGTCGACTGTGTTGCAGTGAGCGATTTTTTTTTTTTAACAGCGTCGAGTATGCGATTGTGGTTATTGCTAGGTACGGGTTTTTGGGGTCTGATGTAGGCTGTTGACTGTGTATTGGGTATTGTGAGTGTGGTGTTTTGTGATTGTGTTTGTGGTGGACGAATTTAATGAGTTCACGGTTTTCGTAGCTGCTGAGGTCTGTTGATGTTGGCGGTTGGATTTAGGAGAAAAATTGTAAGTGGTTTAGCAGTGTTTGTGATGCAAATTGATGATGGAAATCAGGTTTGGATCTGATACCAAATTTGATATAGAATCAATGAGATTAATTTCAATAATAGAAAAGAGAGAAGAAGAAGGAGAAGGAAGGAAGGAAGAAGCCGATAAGAAAAGACACGTGAAGGAGAGGGGAAAAATGAGAAAACGTGGCAGCCGCCAATTGCAATTTTCATTCAATCATTAAGTGAATTTAACTACAATGAAAATCCAATAAATAGCAGAAACGAAACCTAACTTTAAGGGGTTGGGTCAACCCGCTAATACAAGATCAATAATACAAAAAAATAAATAATAAAGTCTAATAACAATAAAATTAAATAAATAAATCCCGATCTCGATAATGTCTCAATGATGTCCGCATCAAGTTTTGCGTAATCTTTTCCATAAATTCAAAACTTTATCATTTTTTCATGTTACGTGTACAATTCAACTTGTGTAGATTGTCGACAAACTTATAAACACCAATATTTATTAAAATTTATGGACATGAATATTTGTCAAAGCTATATCTTAACAATAGTAGAAAAGTTATTGATTTATACAATCTTGTGAAAAATCCCTTTAAAATTTTATGTACCTATTAAAAATTAAAATAAGGCCCCGTTTTTGCGCCCCCCCCCGCCCAGCCCAGCCCAGCCCGGCCCAGCCCTTCTTTTTTTTTTTTTTCAAAAATGAGTTTTATAATAGTGATTTTTTTAGAGAATGTGCGGTTAAAATGTGAGAATTTTGAGATTTACGTGTAAAATTTTTATTGAGAGAATATGTGGTTGAAAATGAGTTTAAAAAAATGAATTTTTTAATAATGAACTCAAATAGGGCTAAATATTTGATAAAATAAATGATTTTGCCTCCGATTGGCAAAATTTGTTGCTGAATAACCATGTTCTCGAAATTACAAGTTTGAATCGATTTGAACTGGTCAACAATTTGATTTTGAAACCAAATCAAAACACGTTAGGAATTTATGAAAGATCACAAACGACTCATTTGCACGATTCTAAAAGAAATAAGCATAAATAGGATGGCCCATTTGTAGTTCTAACATGTGCAGTTTGAAAAATCAAACATAAGCATTTGTACTATTTATGAAGATGTGGTCTAGGCCAATTTTGAACTACAATATGATAGTTGGGTATGGACAATTTTCTTCATAGGAAATTTTAATTTGATTAAAGTTAAATCTTTTAATGGTTCTAAACAAGTTTTTTTTAACAAAAAAAAAAAAATGGTTTTATAAAAGTTGATTCGAGAATAGGATAAAAATGTTTTAAATCAGATTTTCAATCTTACTTTGCATGTATCTAAAAAACAAGAGAAACATTTTTCGTGATAAAAGGTGATATATATTTTTTTATAACTGTATATATTGAAAGTAAGGGAGTGCGTGTATCTTGTATGAATTATTGCATTTAATATTCACATGCTCAATGCTCTCTTTATTTGATCATACTCATGCAAATCTACTTGATGGTCGAGGGAGGATTCTTGTACAATAACTTGATTAATCACTCCTTGTCCTATAAAATATATTTTGTTCAACGAAAATAATATGTTGCTTTGTAATTAGGACGCTAGTGGTAATTGAAGTTTGGAGTTAATTTCACGATTAAAATAATTTTCTTATGGTAGTAGTAATTGAAGTTTTTACCGATCATACTAAGGATCATTCAATAAAAAAACATTATCATTAAAACGTGATGTCATTGAATGCAAATCCGAACACAAAGGGCAAGATATATTACATCACATCTGTCCAGTGAATATGTTAATGACTACTGAAGTACAAAGTAAATTTTAACATGGTCATTATAAATTCTCTGACAGCAGTAGCCACTGAAATTTCTAACGGGTGACACCAATATTTACTTAGCTAAAAATAATAACATAAGGGTTAATAAATTATTGTTACCTAAGAGTTTCCTACCCATAACAATTACAAGAAATGCAAGAAACCAAAATATCATTTGGAGATGATTATAACCAGATACAAGACAAGTGCGATGAACACATATACAACAAATTTGAAGTTTTTTTCGACTCTTGGTATTCTTTTCAAGTTACCGTCCTTCATTTTCTAGCTTATGTCATTCTTTGTCAACCCTCCCCGTTCGTTTTCTACCCACGTGCTCCCTCTAAGCAAACTAGATATTAATTCATCCGCTCAGGTAGCATTGAAAGATCAATCCAAACAAAGTAATCTCAAACGTCAAGATTCTATAAGATTAAGTAAAGGAAAAAAATTGAAAACCAGTTGCATAATTATCCCTTATAATTTATATATCCTACAATTAAAAAAATTCAAGTTTTAACCTTCAAAATTCTTTTATTTAAAGGGAGTCAATTGTGGTTAATACCAACTAAAGAACGGATCTAAACATGGTACAAAGTTGGATCCAAAACCAAAATGTTTCTAATCATCTAAGGTGAGTGCATGACACATCACATGGGACCCACAAATAAATCTCTTGAAGCAATACCAAATCAATGGTTAAAATTGTGACTGTGATAAACACTACCAAACAACACATCATGGCTTAATAAATAACTTGATGAAGACTATTAAATTAATATATTTATCAACATCGTGCAATACAAGAAGAATATATATATATATATATATATAGGAAAAATTGCAGCAACAGTTCCTAACATTTTAAATTTTTGTAGACTTTATCCTAACCTCTAGTTTGTGTCAGTAGAGATCCCCAACCTTTGAAAAATTAGCAGTTGTGGTCCAAACCATCCATTTGACCGATAATTGACTAAGAATAATAGAATCTGACCAAATTAAAAGGGTAAGATGGTAACTTTGCATTTATCATCATTTATCCTTTAAAATAATAATAATAATAAATCTGTTCATTTATCTCTTCACTCCTCAACCCCTCACCCCCTATGCCACCCTACCCACCCAAAACCAAAAATAAAAAAATCAACTACCACCCCCACCCCAACGAATCCAAAACAAACCCTACCCACGATCATCTGCCTTCGTCACCCGCTACCACTTGTGCCATTGCTACACTTCCACTTACATGTGTAAACAAGCATATCTTCACCAATCACTTTTCTTCCCCTACTTTCTATAATTTTCACAACTTACCGACCATCCAAACAATGAACAAAATGAAAATCAAGAATGGGGTTGGCACAAATATATGTTATCCAAGGTAAGTCACAAGTCCCCAGGTGATTGAAGTAGTGAAGCCAATATGTATAATTTAGCATTGGTGATGGAACCAATTTTGGTTAAGGAACAATCAATACTCATTTGTTGTTGTTGTTGTTGGGCTAGATAGATGGTTTGATGAAAGATTTAGAACCACCAAATTGACCAAATACTAAAGTTCCGACGAAATAGGACCTATCAATGCGTTGGACAAGTGATCCAGAGCTAGTAGATTTGTGCAATTCGACAAATAAGGCAAGATTGTGCCTTTGAGGGCCATATTGGAGAGTGATAACTTGTAGATGCAACCATTGTTGCAGATAGCACGCTATAGGTAGGAGGTGAATCCTTGGCAAGGGTTAGCGAAGGTCACCTTAGTTTAGTTCTACAAATTTTTGAGTGGGTCTTGTAATGGGTCACTCAGATGAGTCAGACACCTCACGTCGTTCGGACTTGCTACGGAGAATGGAGTCGAAGGAGGGAGAGTCGGCAGGTGGTAACGATTTTCAGTGAGGGTGGGAAAGAGGGTGGAGTTTGTGAAGAGATAAATAGTAGCCCTTTCATTTCATATCTTTTTCTTTTTGTTATTTTAGGTTAAATATGTAAACTTACCGTTTTGCCCTTCTTATATTTGGATAAAATTAATTTTTCTGGTCAACTAATTGTCAAATGGACATCTTTTATCCATTTGGACCCCAACTGCTAATTTTTCAAAGGTTTGGGATCTCAGTTGGGACAATGTCAAATGGACGTCTTTTATCCATTTGGACCCCAACTGCTAATTTTTCAAAGGTTTGGGATCTCAGTTGGGACAAATTGAAAGTTAGCATAAAGTCTGTAAAAATTCAAAAGGTTAGGGACCGTTGTTGCAAAATTTTCATACACATATATACATACATGTATATATGTGTGTGTGTGTGTGTATTCTTAATTATCTGCAGAGTATAGAGAAATAAAAAGAAAGAAAAAAAGTCCAAACAAACTCTCTTCGGTTCTTTCTCCTATTTTGATGCTGTCTGCAAATGTCCTCTCTTTCTTTTTCATCCATTATTTTGGGCATTTTTAAATTTTAATACATAATAATATTATTAATAGTAACAAAAATAAATTACAGAGAAGCCATCATTAATTTTAAATGTAAGTTTTTTCTTATCTTTGGCTGATGGGTTTGAAAAGAGGAACTACGTCATAGTCAACTGGAAGGATATACATAATTAATTAATGAGTTTTGCTGTATATAAAAATAAATTAAATTACTTATATGATTTTCAAAATCACTCTTTTCGTATTAACTTTTAAACACAGTCAAACTCAATAATTAATATTTGTCGATTGGCCAAGGCTTTAAAAATATAATTAAATAGGAGTTTAGAATGAAAAAAGGGAAAGGAAAAAAATGACATCAAAATAATAAAGAAAATTAGCAAAGAAAGCTGAAACATTTACTTTGCAAACAATATACAGTACAAAACAAGAGGAAGAAGTCATATGCACATAAAACTACCCCTATTCCCTTTCCCATTTCACCTTCCTTTCCCCATCCCAATTATGAATAAGATTCCTTCAATTGGTGTTTTTCTTTTTCTTAATTTTGTTGTATAGATTATCTGCTAAAATAACCCATCTTTGTTTCCCTTAACTACGTGGGAAACTTTTGCTTTTTTAGTGGTCTTTTGAAGACTCTAATATACAAACTACTCTGGGTCTCTCTTGAATTTTTGATATTTTTCTTGGAATTTTTTCTGGGTCTATCTAATCAAGTCTTCGTACCCACTTGGATATTATGCTATAAAGGCTAAAAGAATAATCAATATATATATATATCTCACGTATTGCTTGATAACAGGATTTTTTGGGCTACTTTTACAGTTGATTTTGTTTGAAAATTTTGGTTTTTTATTTTTTTCTTGGAATTGAGGAAGAAAAGAAATTGCGAGACATGGGAAAGCAAGGACCTTGCTATCACTGTGGTGTTACAAGTGAGTTTTTTTCCAGGGTGTTTCATTATAATAAATTTTTTAGCTATTCATGAAATAAATACAAATTTTCAGCAATTATTCATATATTATTTGATCAAATTTTCAATTATTGTAAGTAATATCCACGGTTGAATTGCTTGGAAATGGAAGAGATTAATGGACAATGAGAAATACCGAGTCATATTTGCTGTATGCATCGTATTCTGTTTGATTTCTGCTTCTTTCAGTTTCTTTTTGACTTTTTTCGATATTATGTTCTTGCAAGCTGCGAGTATCACATGAATTTGTACTGCAATTCTTCGAGTTTGCCTATAAAACTTGTCTTCTCTTTACATTTTTCTAGATTTCTTTTCTTCCTCAGTTGAAGCCTACTGTCCACTGTCTTTCCTGAACCATGTTAACTGAAATTTAGCTAATAGGTTGTTTTCTAATGTAGTTAATTTGTGTTTCTGGTCAAATTAAATCAATGCAGAGTCATCCCATGTTTGTTGTCTTTGTTGCTGTATTTATAGTATGATCTGGGAATGAGCCGTTCGATATTCAGTATTCCAAAACATTTTTCCAGCGAAATTATTTCCTTCTAGATTTGGCATTCAGATTGTCACAAGACAAGTAGTGGTCCGATTGTGGCAAATGATGTCTAGTGTTTGTTTGTGGTATTCTTTTATCAATCTTTGGCAATCGGGGATTCCCACCTTGCTCGAACCATTAACCACATCATAGGCATTTGTTATTCGTACTTTCTTCAACTATTAATCAAGAAGCTTATGCTTATCTATTATCCATTGCACTTTAGACAAATTCCTCACTCAATGGAAATTAGAAGTTCATTTTCTGTCTTATTCAAATCTAACTTGATCCAAATTTCTGAGAGTTGCCTTTACAACTTCGGATTTGACTAATAATTTTGACTTCTACTAGTATCGTACATCCTTAAGATTTTGATCTTTGTTCGCCTGCTGGGAAGTAATTCTCTTACTCTTAACTTCTGCCTTTGCTTAAAATATGCTCCTGACTACATATATTTATGCTTTGCTTCTGAGAAAAAGTTTATTCAAACTATTTCAGTTTTGCTATGCCGTCAATTCTTGCTGCTTGAAGTAGTCTTTTAAATCTCAGAATGGACTCCTGTTGCCATGTTTTATAGGATTATAAGTTCAGGGGAAGTTGGGATAAACGAGTTTTGGTGTCAAATGATATTATGACATGGCCTCGGACTTAAAGGCTGTAAAGATAAATTTAGATGATTTCTATTATATTGTCTTTGGGAATTGACTATTTTTTCCTAAATGCTCAAGCACCAAATTCCTTTCTTATTTTTGTTTCTGATCCAATACTTTTTTCAATTTGGAAAAAAGGGCTACAAATTATAACCGTTTTTGTTCAATCTCTTAAAGAAGACCGATAGGCATAAACTTTTGGTTGTGCTAACTTCCAAGCAAATGCAGACAGACACCTGTGTTATAAACTTTCCGAGTTTCTTCCTGCTTCCTTCTCCCCGTCATCTCTTCAGAGGCGGAATTAGTAATGTAGCTATATTTAGAACTCACATCGGCATTCTTATCATAGCCTTCGGCTCTATGTTTCCAAGATATAGCATAGCGAGCGGTTTCTGCCCAGAACTATTATGTGTTGTCTTTAGAGTGGAAATAATCTTAATCTCCCTCCATCATCTTCCGAAAATCACAGAACTCTAATTATGACGTGAAAGTTTTGTGCCATATTTCATTCTTTTCAGTTTGTTGCTTCTTTGCAATTATTATTTTTTAATCTTCTCCTTATATCTTGCTTATTGAAATTTAACTGCTAATTAGTTAGCCACACAGGTTGATTTGTCATTGAGGATTTTTCTGATGCCAGTCATTCTTTCATCTGTGACTTGACTGCCAATATATAATTTATGCAACAGGCACCCCTCTTTGGCGCAATGGGCCACCGGAGAAGCCAGTGCTATGCAATGCATGTGGTTCTCGGTGGAGAACAAAGGGAACACTGGCAAATTATACTCCACTACATGCTAGGGCAGAATATGATGACTATGAGAAACATAGGGTATCTAAGGTGGATAACGTATCCAATAAGAACAAAAGGGAAAAAGTTTTCAAACGAAAACAAGATATTGATTTTTCTGTATTTGGAGGGTTTCTGCCTGACCACAATCAGGGTTTCCGTAGAGGATTTGATGAAGATACAAGTAATAGATCAAGTTCTGGATCTGCCATATCCAACCCAGAGAGCTGTGCTCATTATGGCAGTGCTGATGCAAGTGATTTAACAGGTCTGTTCTATTTCTAGGCATGATTGACGAATCTGGCACTTAAAATCTGAAAATCAAACTCCATCCTGTTGCGTTCTTCATTATTTACTAATTGCATTGTTACTAAGTCACTGGCCTCTAAGAAAAAGATATAGTCAATGGGTGTAGTTTGTTGTTCATCTAAATTAAAGACATCAGTCATTCCTGCTGTTAAACATCTTTCATAATTCTGTGGAAAAAAGTGATCTCTCACTATGATGCAACATTATCTCATTTCTTGTTGTTAAGCATCTTTGGATAACATGTGGAACCAAAGGTTGAACTCAATTAGAAAGCAACTTATCAAACGTTTTAGATGGCATCTTCTTTCATCGGATATATCGGAACTTTAAACAAGTCCTCCACTGCTGCTGATTGAATTTCTTACACATTTAGTCATCTTTACAGGCCCACCCCAATCCATTGTGTGGGACACAATGGTGCCTTCTAAGAAAAGAACCTGCTTCAGTCGATCAATACCATCACCGTTTGAGAAGCTTACCAAAGATCTGTATACTATCTGGCATGAACAACAGTCGTCTTGCTTCTCCGGAACTTCAGAAGAGGAATTGCTTCTCGAGAGTGACAAACCTATGGTATCTGTTGAGATTGGACATGGAAGTGTACTCATTCGACACCCAAATGCAATAGCTCGGGAAGAAGAATCAGAAGCTAGCTCCCTTTCAATTGATAACAAGCCACATCCCATATGTAATGCTTATTCGCAGTGCACGACCCTGCCTGTACATATCAAGAAGCCTGCTGGACAGGGCACAGAAGAGAAGCAAATTAAGAGGTATTTTGTTCATTGTTCTTGAACACTATGAGACAGAATTGATGGAAGCTTGTAATTTGATACTTCCAGATATGTAATATAAAAAAAAAAAAACATGGATGCTTGATATTAGATTTCTCCATTTCTCACCTGTCTGAGATGCTACAGTATAACTCGTCCAATATATCATAAAGAAGACGGAGAATTGTGTGCGCCATGTTGTTTAATGGGATTGTGCAATAAATTTTTTCATAGTCTTCAGTTCCTGACACGATCTGGTGAAATTCTTGGAGTTGGCGTCTTTAATTAAATCAACAATAATAGAGTTACTTGACTTGGAGAGGAAGAGTCAGTATTAAGAATGGAGATACCTTAATTCCGTAGTTTGCTTTAACATTGAATTCTTCTTTGATTCAATACTTTGCATTGTTGCCCTTCCATTCATTTTGCTTTATTTTCTATTTCAGAGACAAGGATCAACTCGAAAAACTTCAGATGCTGGGCCATCATAATTCACCATTACGTTATGTAGATCTGCAAGTAAGTTGTGTATCTGAACGTTCTTATTATACTATGCACAGAAGCACTCATGTTTATTAATGGTAGTGAAAGGATTCCATGTTTCTTTTTATGCCAACAATTCAGTGCCACTGGGCCAAATTTGTTTCATTCATTCCGTTCCTTCTCTTGTTAAAGCTTCTTTTATGCAGTGTGTAGCGAGTAAACTAAATTATGAACTCAATCTTTGTTCTGACTCCTTATAGTAGTTCTTATTGATTTAATTCATTTTAGATTTTCAGGCATTTGTATAGCAATGCTTCTTTACTAAAATGCAGTCCATTTCATGCCCCTATTATCATTTGATTTGTAACTTTTTTTGTTCCCGATCATTTCTGATATAAACTGTTCTTGAGAATTGATTCAATGACGTGGATGTTAAAAGCTATGCAATGTACTCTGTTGTGATCGATTTCATTATTGATGCAGGATATCCTTAATTGTGACAAATTTATGGCTCATCTAACCAATGACGAGCAACAGCAATTACTGAAGATTTTACCTTCCATTGATATTTCTGCAGCTCCAGAGAGGTTTATAATTCATCACTTGTAGTAGCTTATAGTAATCAAGCATGACTAAAATATCAGTTTTATGGATAGGTTAATGGATTGGAATAGCACTAAAACTTTCTGACAAATTACACAAGGGAATTATTTTCAAAATGAATAAATACACGGACTCATATAATGAGGTTTATGCTTGATGTGTTCGGATTCACATAAGAATAAACTTATCCTAATCATTAAATTGATCTGAAGCTTCTAAAGGTGGACACGTCTCCATACTATGAGCTTAAGAAATTGAAGCAGCATACTGAAATACTAATCAATCTGAAAATAGTGATTTTTGTGATTTGCTTATAATCTAAGTCCAGAAAGATCCATAGATTACTATTAATAAGATGATTGCAATTTCTATTTTCTTTCTAAATTGTATTGGTAGGAATGGATTTTTAACATCGTATTTATCTTGATTAAGCCTTACAAATATCAATATACGTTGAACTATATGAGTTTAAACTGACATAAGCGTAACATGATTATGTGGTGATAATGTTCTATCTTATTACATCCAGTCTCACAGGCATGTTCGATAGCCCTCAATTCAAAGAGAATATATCATCCTTCCAGAAACTTCTTGCAGAAGGAGTTTTTGATAACTCATTGTCCGGCGTGAAAACAGAAGATTGTAGAACTTTGAAGAAACTTGCTTTATGCAATTTGACAAAATCGAAGTGGGTGGAACAATATAATGTACATAAGGTCTGAACCAATTACATAAGAATTATCTTGTATTTGGTATAAGTACACATGTTGTGGATTGAAGTATAATTTATTCACTACGAATTTTGTTGGTAACGTGTAGGATGTGAAAGGAAAAAAATGTATCTATGGTTCTGAAGCGGCAGGAGGACTCAGTGCAGTTGTAACTGGTGATTCAGTTAATGTGAAGATATCACGAGATGGACAGCATCAAAAGTTTTCAGGTAAAACATATTCTTATAGATGGCATAACTGAAATGTTGTAATTTTCTACGCATGTTTCTGCTTGAGAGGTATTTTTTAACTTAAAAATTTAATGGACGATACTTTTAAGAATAACTAAATCATTTCTATACAAAAGGAAGCTTGAACACAGAGAGTTATGTATCTCTGAGAATTTATTTTCCTTTGGCAAAGAATGTTATTTGCCCGTGCAATGTAATAGAATGAATATCTCATGCTATAAACTAATAAATATAGTTGAGTGTCGTGTTTAATATGAGATTTTCACGTTTGAATGCATTGATTCATATGCTATAAAGGGTTTTAAAAGCCAGCCGCTTTCTAACCTTGACTATATTTGTCTCCTAGAGTTTAACAGCATCATACCATAGTTTTTGCTCTCTGGTTATTCCTTTTTGAATGTCTTCATTCTCTAGTTTGTTTTGGTTCCTCTGTCACTATATCCAAGATTTTGATGTCCCATAAAACTTGCTAACAGAAGTAGTATTTTTTCTTCTTCCAACTATTTCCTTGATATTGCTGGTACTTGTGTCCTAGAAAAATACGTATGGCAATTTTCTGCATTATCAGATTTATATCTTTTCGATTATCTCTTATAGAGACACTTGTAAGGATCCTGCCTGATATGGATATCAGTTTTCCCATCAAATATTGGGATATCTGTATCCTTGATAATCTGCAAACAAAACTCTCTTTAGCAATTCTTAGCTGAAAATTGCTTTTCTAAATCATAATAGAACTTTAGTTTATGTTATGACGGATAATGTGCTTTGGAGTTTTGACTCAATTCACTAAATAGAATTTTGATAATTTAGATAAATCTGGAAATGCTCTTGTATGTGTTCGCGTAGGCATAACCTCCTAATTGTTTTATTTTCAGGATTGAAAACTATGATGAAGAGCCCCCGTAGGGTGATAATAAAGTCGAGCTACGAACAGAAGGAACCAATGGATAGTGATGGTTCTTGCTTCAGTCCCAAAAACCTATATTCCTTGCCAAATGATAATGGGTCCCTTGTGCTCGACTCTCTCCGTTTTGCAGACGAAAGTTCTGAACAGGATTTGCTGCTGGATGTGCCATGCAACAGCTCCTTCCCGCAGGCCGAACTCCTCCTTCCAACCTCAAGTTTTGGTGCCCAAGCAAGCACTAGTAGTAGCTCTGTACACCCGCATCTTTTAGGTCCCTGACGGTACCTGTTGAATCCCGTGGCCATTTCAGCGCCTTTTATTACGATTCTGTTGATTGCATTCACATATTGTTGGCAAAACTATTGTAGTCTCAACCTTGACCTACATGAGACCTTAAATTCAAAGGGATGAATATACGTCTTTTTATAGGATGACAAAGATTGTAATATATAGCTTGTGATGCAGAAAAGTTGGCAGATTCGAGATTTTTGTCCTCAGAATAGTTGCCAACTTAAAGTTGAGATAATTACCTTTTGGCATGTTCTTCCTTCAATTTTACCTTGTTTTATCTTCGTTTATGAAGTGAACAAATTAAATATATTATGAACTCAATAGAAATCATGAAGAAACTGGGACAAATGCTTTGTTCTTATGAAGATTGTGTTGAGTTTTTTTGTAGTGGGTATGTCACCAGGGGCAGTGGCGGACCCAGAATTTCGAGGCAGCACGGGCGATCGTAGATCGTCGACCGTTGTCAG
>CAIGRP010131539.1:0-10000 GCA_903798385.1 Fraxinus cuspidata
GGACCATCTTTTCTAGCAAGATAACGAGCAATCAACAGCAGAATTTTTTTTATTATTTTGAAGTTTTTATCATAGAAATGTAAATTGACCATTTTACCCCTTATGTATTTTGTCTATTTAAGTTAAACTTTTAATTTCAGGGTTTACTAACAGAGTATTGAACGTATTCTGTCTAGTGGACTCCGACTGCAATCAAAGTGAAAGATTTTGGACCGTGATAGTAAAAATAAAAGGTGAAGGAGTAATATGTAGTAAATTGAAAGGTTTGGAACCTCCATTAGAATTTTCCCAATATCAAGCAAAAAAATTATACAAAAATCAGATAATAATATTAAGTTTCTGTTTGGTGTGGTTAAAATTAGGATTTTAATTTAAGTCAAAATCAACAATTAATTTTAACCACATATTTTTTTTGAATCCCATTATTTTTCAATAACACATTTAATCAATTTTTTATCAAAATTTATTAAAAATCATTTTAATCCCCACCAAATAAGGCTAAGAATATCACTACATAAAGTGGCATACATTACCACTCCTACTATCTCATTTTATATTGACCGATTTTATTTTTCACATAGATTAAGGAATTTTATTTAATGTTATTGGAAAAGTAATATTTGCAAAGAATTTTTCTAGTTTACTCTTTTTTAATTATCAACGACTAGTAGTAAATAATTGTGATTTAAATGTATTTTTGTCCATGTTTCCAAGAAGAAGTGGAAAATATGTGTATATATTTGGATAATTTCAAGAAGGTAAAATTAGAATATGTACAATTTCAAAATTGAGTGGGAGGAATTGATTATAACTATGCAAATTAGATAATGGTATATTAATAAACGAAGAAAACAAATAATTTATCAATAAAGAAACGTGACTACATAGATAAGACAAAAAGATAAGGAAAATCAATTTATATAAATGAGACGAATAGAGTACTTTCTACGAATATCTTAACAAAAAAATAAAATATCAAGAGCATGTTTGAGTCACTACATTTTGAAATAATAGATTGATAGAAAATGTATATTAAAAAATAAGGAAAATTTTTGAATTTACATGTAATATTATTTTATTAAAAAATGTGAGATTTAAAAAAAGAGATAAAAATATATTTTAAAAATAATAGGAATCAAACAAGGCCCAAACAAACCAACAAGGTAACCGGTACTCATGGACCTCGCACCTCCCATCTTTCTCACGTGAAAAAAAACTCGCACTTCCACGGCTTCAATTGATTGAGGGCCCACCTATATCGTACCATGTGTTCCCAAACACTTCCATGGGAATTAATCCTCACGTATAGGGGATTAAATAACAGGTGCACACCAGGCCACGCATGTGGTGGGTCACACAATGTATTAAAAAAAAAAAGAAAAAATATGCGTAGACCACACATGTGTAGGGACCCCATGGGCGGATGCAGGGATGGCCTGGGGATTACGTGACCCCCCAACTTTGCTTTTTTTTTTTTTTCACTATTACATTTTCTATGTTTTTGTTTCAATTTTCGTAGTCATTATGGTATGTAAAACAAAATCAAAATATTGCATTTTTAATACCATTTCAAAGTGCTTACAGTCTAGTTTTCTACGTCATTAATGGCGTACGAAACGATCAATCGTAAAAAAATGTTACGATTTGTCAAAGTAAGCCGTCCAAAATTAGTATTTCGAAAATTTTAATTTTAATTTTAAAAATTCTCCAACGATCGTACGCTAATCGAATCTACAAATTGTTTATGTCATCTCAAAACTTATTTCGAGAACTACATTATAACATATAGAATAGTCCAAACAGATATCGAAAATTGTTAAAAGTGCGTTAAACGTGAGTTTTAAAGATATGCGTCTAACTCTCTTTTTCTTTTAAAAAATTCAATTATTTCATTAACATTTATTATTTTTGCGATACAAATTTCTCAATATAATTTTCATCAGTTTACTGAGAAATTTTATATGGAATATGACATCAAAAATTTTCGAAATTTTACATCCGAAAAAGCCTATCCCATGTAAATTTTCGGATAAAAAATTACATGAATATTATTTTTTTGAACGTAAATTTTCAATTATAAAATTTTTCTAAACTTCTTTACAAGTTAAATTATTTTTCCTAACTCTAAATTTTTGTGTCCCCAAGACAAACCTCTCTTGTCCCGGTTTTCCTTCCTTCCATGGATACCTCGAGGTTTACGTTACATGAGGCATAAAAATTTTGTCTCATGAAATATTCAGGTGTTGTTAAAATCAAGTGCCACCTCGGACGGTAAAAGAAAAAACTGTCAAACTTACGGGATTACAAAAATAATTAGTTAATTACCTATAACAATTTCCATTCCAATCACAGTTTACACTCTCCAAGCTCGCAGATTTTCACTCTCTATAGATACATATAGATATTTACATACAATTGTATATCGGCTTCTGAATTTGAGCCCGAATTGAGGTAAATTTCACGTACTGTGTTTCGTAATTGGTCATTTGCTTATTTTTTTTAATTGTTGACACTTTTATTTGAATTTTTAGGATTATTTCTCGTCAATGTAAGGCCTGATTATTGTATGTTGAAGAATTTGATGTTGGACTCTTCATCACGTGGCGTTAATAGTGTTCGGATTCAATAGTATTTGCTAAATTGGGAAAACGAATAAATTCTGTATAATATGGGTGTTAATGCAAGTACTTGAATTTAGGCTTACACTACATGTTTTAAATGTTGAATTATGCAGTTGCAATTATGACCTTTTCTGTCATAGGATTTGGATAACATGAGCAATTCAATAGCGAATAACATGCTGAATCAGAGTTTGTTTTCTCCAACGGTGTTGGAGCATCAGAACAGAATCAATACTTCGACCTGCATTGGGGGAAATTCCTTTTTTCAACCTCAAGGAAATTCACTTATATGCAAATCGGGTTTATTAACTGAGTTTCACAGTACCAGATTGACTGTGCAGGAGAAGAAATCAATGATGGGAAAGCAGCAATCTGTTTCAAGATCTCCTTGGGCAGTTTTAGTGCTGATCCTTCCCCTGAGGTAAAGCAACAAAAAAATAATTGTTTATTTCTATGTAAAATGTGCAGTTTAAATGTTATAAAAAAGAAAAATAGTGGTTTAATTGGAGAGCTTTTTGGTATTAAAATTCTAGCTGATCAATAAGTGAACGAGTATGAGACTATGAGTGTTTTGGAAATGGTACGTAGCCTAACAGGTGGTGGTGAAAGAAAATGTTAGTATGTGAAATGTGGGTAATTACCAAATTAAAGTGAATGAGTACCAGGAATCCAAACTTTAAATAAGAAGTGGAATTAATTGTGGTACTTTTGAGTACAAGGAGTCCACATAATTACAGTTTCGATAAAAGACAAAAAAATAAAATAAAATAAGATTCACTGGCATACACTTCAGCAGAAAATGTCAGGCCTACTTATGTATGAATCGAATAAAAAGGTAAGAAGGAATGTTTATTAGTTGCCATGGTAATAGATATCACTTATCAGATAGTTGCTCCGAATCTTTGGTCTTCTAATCATTTATTTCGAATGAGTGTTAGTTATTTACTCCACTTAGGTCATCCAACATGATCTTCAGAGGACAGAAAGAAGACTTCTCTGGTTAATCATCTCATTCTGGGTTTAAAGAGGGCAAACTATTCTGGTATTATATCGAGTATATGTTTCACAATTTAGCATTACTTTTTCAAACATTTCCTACTGCCCCTGCTTTGCATATTTTACTGAGTTATTTTGGTCACTATGTAAAAGAACAAAAATATTAACTTTAGCTGTATCAAGAACTATTTCTTTTTCCCACTAGTGTCCCCTTTTCTTATTGTGCTGATTTCCACTTAGAAAGAAGGCCTTTTTTCTTTTTATTATAATTTACATTTATGTTATATTTATCACTAAAGAGTCCATTCTGGTATTGTCCTGAGTACTTCTATCAATTGCAGAAATTTCCCAGTTCCTTAAAGTCCAGCACATTACAACACGACTAAGGCGTCGACGCAATATTAGCATGATCATACTCTTTTTGCTTCCATTTTTTTCTCTATGCACGCATTCCACACAGATGATCAACTTGCAGTTTGTTTAATTTGATTATTTTTTTCCTAGAGCAGCTTGCGGAAAAGTTTAACCTTGATGAAAATGTTGTATTACAGGTATTTGTTTTTCCTTGAGTTTTTCTTGAGTTGGGATATATAAAATTGATCCTGAAAATATTAGATTCAAGTCGTCATATTTTCAAAGGATTTATTGGAGTTATTAATAAGGTAGATGTTAGACCTCCTAATTCTGGTTCTGTCTCCATTGTAGAAATTTGAGGTACAAGTAGTAGTGACAGTCTACTTCTACACTGGGGAGCAATAAAAAATCAAAAAGAGCAAGTCCAGTTTCATACAGAAACCACAATGTTAGCTTCTACAATTTCACTATACTTGCAAACCTGTACGATATGTGATATTCACATTTCTTTTTCTTTTTGCACAGAAAATGGATACTTCCCAATCGCCATCCAGTTGGAACTATGATGTACAAGAACAGGGCCCTCAGGACTCCATTTGTAAAAGTTAAGTTCTCTTACTGCATGGTGGAAATTGGAAGAATCCTTTTTGACAGTTCTGTTTGGTAACTCTCTTTTTATATGATTTTTTTTCTTAATCTAGCTCAAATGGATCCTTGATAATAGAGATTGATGATCCTACAGTAGAAGCAGTAGAGTTTCTTATTTTGGAAGAAGCCCAGAATAAATGGCAAGGAAACATTTTATTTGAAAACTTTCTGGTATCTTAGCTGAAATATATTAACCACTTAACCCCCCAATAAAAAATTCATGTTACCAGGTTTAAGAATAATGGAGGAAATTTTCATGTTAAAATGGCAGTGAGAGGGCCAAGAATCCAAAATATTTCAGTCTCTGAGGATCTTGTACAAATTCAAGCATATATGAGGTGGGAGAGGAAGGGAGAACAGATTTATACCCCAGAGAAAGAGAAGGCAAGTAATTATTGCTATATCATTTCAATTTGACAATAATAAGCATGTTTCCCTGAATAACTGATGACCTTATAGAGTTGTTAGGATTTGGTTGAGTTGAGTTCCAGCTACATCTTATAGTTGCTAAGAGTTTTAGTTTTATGTTTCTATCAACATATTTGTAACACATAAGTTTGGATGTTAGTAACTGAACTATATATATATATATATATATATATATATATATATGTATATATATTTGTAACACATAAGTATATTGTGTAAGATTAATTTTCTAAGCTATTAGGAAGTATACTGGTAAGAACTTTGTTGAAACTGTAAATGATTACCTGATGCCTTTCTTAACATTGAAGGCAATAAACAACTCATAATTTGTTCATTGTGGTGCTATGGTGATTTCTATATGTGGATAGCCAGTTTGAAAAATGTTATGGTTCATGATAAAATGGCCAACAGTGTGTAAAGTAATATTGTCGAATAGAACTATCAGTTTTTGAAATATTTTTTCATCATTACTATGATCTAAACTTAGGTAACATGGAATTCAGAAGTATTACATTTTTCTTCTGGAATATATTCAATGTGCCTTTGGTAAAATATGTATATTTGTTTTGTTATTTTAAAATTCCTATAGGAGGAGTATGAGGCAGCTCGAACTGAACTACTGGAGGAAATTGCTAGGGGTACCTCCACACAGGACCTCGAGCAAGGCTAATGAAGAAAATGACACAGGTGAAGCTAAGGTAATAGATATTTCTGAACAAAGAGCAATAGCAATATACCCGATGATCTGGTTCAAATACAAGCTTATATAGATGGGAGAAAGCAGGAAAGCAAAACTATTCTCCAGAGCAGCAACAGGTATACTTCAAACCTTGCATACCCTACACGACAATAAATAATTGAATAGTAAATATCAAGTGCATTTTCTGCAAATTACATAACGTATTGTATCATAAAGATTGATGGGAGCCATGAGCTGTTTTCCACTATTGTTGTGTGACTTTTGATTGACATGTTATTTTAACAGGGAGAATTTGAAGAAGCCAGAAAGATAGAGAAAGGTATATCTGTTGATGAAATACGGAAAAAGATTGCCAAAGGAGAGATACAGTTGCTAAGCAACTGGAGAAAAAGAGACTTTTCAGTGTTGAAAGAATCCAGCTCAAGAAAAGGGATGTAATGCAGATTCTCAATAAGTTTGCTTCTGGGCCCATAGAGGAAAGAATATCCACAGAGTCACGAGAGTTATTCTCAACTGAACTTTTTGCTAAAGCAAAGGAAGATCAAATTGATGGTCCTATTCTGAACAAAAGAAATATAAACTTGCTGACAAGGAGCTTGTGTAGACACGCTATCAATTTTTCTAGAAAAATATATGGAGATGTGAGTGTTTCTTAGAGTTCTGATCCATTGTCTCATTGAAGGTACTTGTAGCAAAGTCTTCTAACAAGACAAAAGTATATTTGGCTACAGATCTTCCAGAGCCAGTGATTCTTCACTGGGCTTTGTCCAAAAGACCTGGAGAATGGGCGGTATGATCTGAAAGTTTATTCATGGATAATAACTCTTGCAGATCACTTGAGAAATGTACATGTATTTTTAGTTTACTAATTTAAATGAATGGGCATATGACAGGCACCGCCATCCAGTGCATTGCCTCCAGGGTTCAGTTTCTTTAGATAATGCTGCTGAAATCGATTTTCCAACGAGTTCTTCTAATAATTCAACTTGCAAGGTGACCAAATTGAAATTTGATATTAATCTGTATGCCTGAATGCTGTATATAATTTGGAGTATAAAAGGTCTATGAGCATACTCTTATACGTTATTCAACTTTCAGGTCCAATCGCTAGAAATAGCAGTTGAAGGTGACAAATTTGTAGGGATGACAGTTGTTCTTTTGTCTGGTGGGAACTGGGTTAAGGATAGAGGGTCTGACTATTATGTCGAGTTTGGCAGTCAATCCAAGCAGGTTCAAAAGGTTAAGTCTGTATCTAAGTGTCCCCATTTCCAGTTTTTATATTTTTTTTATCACAGTACATCACTTTCCATAAACATACTAACTAGACTTTGAGTACATTTTCTGCACTCAGAAGGTTGCTGGGGATGGCAAAGGAATGGCAAAAGCTTTGTTGGATAATATAGCAGAGATGGAAAGCGAGGCACATAAGTCCTTTATGCATCTGTGAGTAATATCCTTTGCATTTCAATGCCTGTGCCTTCAGCACTCTTATTTTTCTTCATAAATTTTTAAATATTTGTTCCCCCATGCAAATACATGGCGTTGTATTCTTACTAGTAATCTCATGTAGCACATCTCACTGAACAGTTGGGCTTTCTTGAAACATTTTAACCTTACCATGTTAGCGCATGTCATTCTTTGACATATTTTTAAATCTTTTCTTTTTATATTTCGATTTTCTATGCTACATGAGTATCCTGTCATAGACAGGATTTCACAAAGCATATAACTTATAGAAAGAATACGACAGATCCATGTGCTGCATTCAGAGTTGGCTCAGCTTGCATTGCATCCACAAAAGACATTTTATTACAAGAACAAATTGTATTCAATTGAAAAACCAAATTTCTTGTCACCTACTACTGAAATCTTCAAATATGTGTAATACTAACTCATCCTCACTTGGGTAGATGATGAACTTCAGTTTGGTAATGATGTCTTGATGAAAATGGATGTTCCATAATATGCTGAAATCCCATTTAGGTCAATATTCTGACCTAGTTCCATTCTAAGTTGTGAAAACACCGTTGCAATTTCCTAATATATTGAAGAATAAGGACATTTATTCTTTTTCGTCAGATTTAATATTGCAGCATACCTAATGATTGAAGCCACAAAATCTGGATGACTAGGTCTTGCTGGAATTCTTGTGTGGATGAGGTTCATGGCAACAAGACAATTGATATGGAACAAAAACTACAATGTAAAACCATGGTATAAATCTATATTTTTTCTTTGTCCATTTTTTGTAGATTATATTTTTTTATGTTCCTCCAAATTTAAATGATTGGTTTCCTAAGATCCATGGCCTTCTAATGGCGGAGTAGCAATTTTAGCATCTATGGAATTTTCTTCCTGTTTATTTGCTGATTTATTTTCCTTCTTATCAGTTCTTGAAAAGACTTCGAGCTTCTTAATGCATATTAATCATTATCATGTTGCAGCTGTTGCTGTTACTATGCGATTCTTATTTTGGTTTTTCTGTAATTTTTATGCTGATGTTGTTGCAGTGAGATAAGCAAAGCTCAAGACAGGCTTACAGACTCGCTCCAGAATGTTTACAGAAGTCATCCACAATATCATGAAATTTCGCGAATGATTATGTCAACTGTTGGTCGTGGAGGGGAAGGAGATGTGGGTCAACGAATAAGGGATGAAATATTGGTCATTCAGGTCTAAATCTGAGGATTACTGTTTTGGGGTCTTTTCTTTTTGCGTAGTTTGGTTCATTGATTTCATTTTATTCTTTAAATGCAGAGAAACAATGACTGCAAGGGTGGAATGATGGAAGAATGGCATCAAAAGCTTCATAATAACACTAGTCCTGATGATGTTGTAATATGTCAGGTACTGAGAATGTTAATCTACTTTGACTCTATATATGGTTTTCTATGTACAACTTATTTATTGTATTTTCCTTCTGCAGGCGTTGATTGACTATATTAAGAGTGACTTTGACATTGCTGTTTATTGGAAGACCTTAAATGATAATGGAATAACAAAAGAGCGCCTTCTCAGTTATGACTGTGCTATCCTCTCATAACCAAATTTTGGGAGAGATCAAAGGATGGACTACTTCCTGATCTGGGAAATTACATGAGGACTTTGAAGGTTAGTGCTAAAATGTTTTGATTAGATTCTATCTTTAGTTCTCATTTGTATGTGTATATTCCTGTACAAATTGCATTCTGACCATAAGCGCAATATTTGTGGAAATCATAAATTTTCTAATATTACTGCCTGCACAACTGTATGCATCTGCATGTCTAAATCTGGAAGGAAAAGCCTGTTTGAAAAGGATCTTTTCAGTGTACTACCACTAATTATTCAACTGTCATGTATCAGAACTATCGGTAGCAGAGTCTGTAACTGAAATCAAATAATCTAAGTAGCAGTACTGCCCAACTTAATGTTACTTCCTTCCCGCCCAGTGTTTTTTCCTGATAACTGAATGCCTGCACTTGAAGATTTCCCTTATCGTATAAAGGGAGGAGACATGATGCCTGTTTAATATTACACCCAACTCTTGACTTTTTAATTATGTTTCCTTGTTGTCTTGAAAATTTCAATCAAAACATAATGTGTGTGCAGGCAGTTCATTCAGGTGATGATCTTGAATCGGCTATTGTAAATTGCGTGGGCTACAAAGCTGAGGTAATATCATCGTGGATAAGTGAAAATACCAAAGATTAGTTGGGAAACTTATTTATCTCTCCTACACTAGGCTAGATATCAGTTTTTCTATAGTATGGTGAGTCAATTTACGAATAAACCAACTGAAGAGCACATGGAGGCTGTTTTCAGAATTCTAAAGTATCTAAATATGACTCCAGGCAAAGGATTGTTTTTCAAGAAGACATCAAACGGAGGAGTTGAAATCTTCACCGACCCAGATTGGGTCGGGTCTGTAATTGACCGATGTTTAACTTCGGGGTACTGCACTTATGTCTGGGGAAATCTAGTCACTTGGCGAAGTAAAAAAACAATGTGTTGTGTCTCGAAGCAGCGCATAAGCAAAATTTAGAGCTTTAGCTCTGTTGAATGATGTCCCAGGAGCTGCTGACGTGGAGCTGGGTGTGCTGTTGATGTTTGAGTTGTTGAGGTTTAATAAAACACATGCTGAATTGAAGTTGTCAAAGTCTATTAGGCTTGACCTATTCTTCAACTATTTTGTTGGAAGTTTTTGTTATGTAACGTGCAGAAGATTTAGTTGCATTCTTTACGTTTTTTCTTTTGATAAGTTGTATAAATA